>JAHLJT010000397.1:0-53321 GCA_031308135.1 Acheta domesticus
TATTTATGCATTATTAAATTTGGGAAAATGAAAAAGAATCAGTCTTAGTGTCAAGTGTGCATCATTAAATAGGGCGTTTCTCTATTTATTTATTTACGTCAAAAAACAGTTAAAAACTGCGTATGACGAGCTATGGGGAGAAGTGACATTTGTAAGATTGATTAGAACTGACAAGGTCTGTTGTTAACGACATTATATTCTCTGTTTAGATCCCTAATCTAAATTTTCAAGAAGCTGTTATGTTTGTGTGTGTGGTTTTAATTTATAATTGCATTAACGATGATCATTAGCTACAATTACATTTAGTTACAAGAATATAGTGTACAGTTTTAACATATTATTTACAATAATGCTTATAGTTCTCACTCTTACATCAATGGCAATATTTAGTGGTATAAAACATGGAATTACAATAAGTGAGCAAGAATGAGAAAAATTTATACAGTTACAATTAATACATAATAAACATGGTTTTAAAATCATAACTTTACATTGCGAATGTATAGAAACAATTCTATATCATTAAAGGTATTTTTAGATTCTTTACAAAATTGTAACATTTATTCATGGGATTCCAAAATTGATTCAAATACGTCCCTCTGCAGAAACTGCTTTTGGAGAATGCTGTAATGAGGGTGCTGGTTAATTACATGGTATATTAAGGGGAGAGGTGGGATGGGGGGCTTTTGTTAAATAGATGGACGTGACTCAATTTATAGTGTCCTGTTCAAATTCTTGAAAATCCTTTATGTTCTTTTCTCTTTATATAACATTTGTTTTTAAATTAGCTGCTATGTTTGTTATACATTATTATTCTCAATTTTATTGAATGTAATTTATTTAACTTGAGTAAAGTCATTAATTTTTTTAAACCCAAAATATGAAATGATTACGAGCATATCTGATACATGTAATCAGTAAAAACCAGATACACAATATTCTGTAAAATTTTCATAGCATTTTTCCTGTATGTAATAGGAAAGAATGTATCTGAAGTTGTAGAAATAATGCATGGTTTCAAATTAAGTTATGTAGAATTATATTAAAATAATAATTAATCTTATTCATGCAAGAACCATTACCATTTTTGAGATACAATCATACAAAGAAGCAGCTTGAAGAAGTTTTAAAAATGTTTTTTGGCTCTCTTAATGATTTTCCTTAACTGTTTGTTCGTAAAATTTCCCATGAAGAATTGAATTTAGATTGCTGTAAGATCAATTTAGACACCCACAAAATTAATCAATTTATTGAATCAAAGGTTACTATCAAATTAAAATGTATTATTTTCATTGTTTAATTACAAAATTTTGATATTTAATTGAGGCAAAAATTTGTTTTCTTTTTTATTAACATGTTGCCTATCCATTCAGCGGCAATTGAGTGAGAGTGTTCAACTCTTAATATCAGTTGATTGTAATTTCGAAAATTCCTGGAAGGCAAACATGCCGGACAGGATAAATAAACATAAATGCCATAAAAGTAATTGCTTTTACTTTTTCCCCCACAAGTTTAGCCCCTGCTGAACATTACAAACCCAAAATTAGAATATTACATCATTCCTTCATGAAGGTTGCAATTCAAGAACTGAAACGTTGTGCAACTTTAAGATTACGCGCAAGATTAGAGATTAAGAGTGCGCAAAGCATTCTTAATTTGGTGAAAGGCTGTAGCCACATTTATCTGATAGAGTGAGGTTGCAATTTCCAAACCTGCTGAGGCCCCATGTCAAGGTAATTTCTCAGAGGAAAGGTAGTCTGTTCATTAAAGATAGAAGAATCCATGTTTACTTTGTTCAAACATATGAGCCAACGGCTATCATGGGTTACTTCATTATTCAATACTTACACAAATGAGAAAACAAAACTTTGAAAGCTTAAAACATCAAACACAAAACATCCGCTTTATCAGTCGATGTTCAAACCATTGATGTCTTAATAGAAACACAATAGTGACATTGATGTCACATCTCTATATTGTTCATCAAAATATCTTTAATAAATGTTAGGTCACTTCTTTGTATGGCAATCTTGAGAATTGATTAGTCATTAAATCAAAAATAAATACCAATCATTTCTTTCATTTGCTTTATTTTACAAATTATTATTCAAAACATGCACATAAATTTCTTAAATATGGTTTAAAAAACCTTACTTAAATTGTTATAGAACACATGCTACTTATTTTATTTCCTTCATGCATCCCTTAATATCAAAGACAAGGTATTAGTCAATTGTTTTAATTGTGTCTTCACATCAGAATCCAAGTGGTCGCATATAGCATTTGGAACCACGTCAGCATTTGGCAAAATTGCAATTTTCTGAAACAATAATAATAATCATGAAAATAATAATGCAGTAGAACAACTGAGGGGAAAAACAACAACACATGGAGCAGAAACAGAACTTTCACCTCACACAAAAAAGCTTCAAGATGGGGCTACACAAATAGAGTGGAACATCAGGGATGGGGATGGATGGGCAGGGAAAACAGTGCGAGTATCCACGGCCGAGCTCCATGGAAACTTCAAGAATCTAAAGAAATGACCAATGAAACCCAAAATTCCACTCACGTGACGAGGTTTTGAAACTCAATAGAAGAGAGGGGATGGGATGTAAGGAGACGGGAAAAAAAGAAAGAAAAAATAATAAAAAAAAGACTTGCAAAAAAAAGACTTAGACGCTAGCGCCTAAACCGTTCAGGCGATTATCTTTCAAATTGATATTCCCCAATCGTTTTTAATGATGTCGAGGCTCCTGGAATTTGAAACCTATAGTTTAACTTAGGGGGGGGATAGTTTACATGGAGCCCCTAGGACATTTTTAAAGTTTTTAAAAAAAATGGCTCCAAAAATTTTGATTAAATTTTGTTGTTGAATAGTGCGAAGAGCGTTGCTTTTTTTTCTTTCTCACCTTCTGAATGGTTGTAGAGGAACTCTCCTTGGGTTCCTCATCAACAGCAGAGTCATCCTGACTGCTGCTGGATATGGTCGCCTGTGTCGGGGGGATTTCCCGACTTTTGGCCACGGGTGACCGAGATCTACAGGGGCTGGAGGATGGTCCGATGGGATTCTCGGAAACAGAAAGAGGTGGACGGGATTTGGATGACACATTTTTCCTGGGAGGCGGTGTCTGCTTAAGATCGATTTCAGTAGAAGTCTCAGTGGAAGTGGTCGATGTCTTGTGGAGTTTTTGAACAGGTTTTTTGTACTTTGTGGGAATGATAATTTTCCCATCTTGTATACACGCCGAATCTTCGGGGAAGTCTACCGGCGACACCTGACAACTGAAGTGTGAGACTTCCGCTGGGGTACAGTGAGTTTGACAACTCGCTGTTACACCCGGGGACTTAAGTTTTACAGCACTGGAAAAAGATCGTGATAGGTCCACTGGGTTCCTGATTTGGAACCTACGTTTCGCCTCCGGGAAGGAAACCTTTTCGGTTACTCTTATTTTTTGGATTTCCCTTTCCCGGAGAAACGTGGGACACTGGTTGTCGTTGGCTGGGTGATCGCCTTCGCAATTCACACAGTGCGGTGGTTTGTCGCAGGGTTGTGGGTCGTGAACTGACGATCCGCACTTCCCGCAAACCGCGTTTACGGACATCGCTGCTGGGTATGCCCAAACCTCTGGCACTTGAAACAGCGCAAAAGGTTCGGCACATACTGCCGCACACGGAGGTTGTAGAAAGCTGTAATGATCCTTTCCGGGAGGGATGGACGGTCAAAAGTAAGGATCAGGGTCGAAGTAGGGATCACTTTCCCCTGCTCCCTCCTTCTGATCCTATACACCTCAGTCACACCAAAGGTCTTAAAAAAAGTTTAAAAGATCCTCCTCCGTTTTTGTGGCAAAGTCCTCGTGATTTACCACGCCTTTGCACAGGTTCAAGGTGGGATGAACCGTGACTACTACCTGGAGGCCGGCAATCTGCTTCGTATTTTGAATTTTTACAATCTGCTCGTCGGCACGCGCTTCAAAAAGAATGGTTCCATTCCTTTGTCGCACGACCGCTTGGAGCTTCCCATAGGCTTCTTCGATGGCTCGCGCCAGACGGACAGCACTTACAGTTTTAAAAGTCTTACCTTCCTAGGCACATGCCATGAGGAGGAAACGAGGCTTCTTGGGTCGATCTTCTTGTTTAGAAAAAAAACTATTCAAGTCAATAGTTCTCTCTGCACATCTTCTCTTCCTTGCGGAAGAGGGCGGGGGGAAAGGTGAAGTATCGTCTCTTGTATTATTACAGTAGTAAACCTTTGGGTTCCGGCTCACACGCAACCAATCTTTCTAAATGAGGGCTCCAAACAAAGAGAATTTCACGGAGACTTGACGAATTCCATTTTGACTTTAAAATATGGAAGATTTCTTTAAAAAACGCATCGAAATATTCATTTAAAATGCAACCCGCATCACATGTCAACCTATATCGGCAAATAACACATAGACGATGCGTTTTAGTCATAAAAAGTAAAATTTTGAGGCCGAAGGCCTCAAAGAAATGTTTTTCACACCATAATCTAAAAGATGAGATATTCTTCGATCCATTCAGTTAACTTTTTGGTTCCACGCTTCAATACTATCAAGGCCACCTCAGTATTTCAGTCCTTCCTGCTGGTAGCAATTTTTGTGGCGACACGCTTAGAAGACTTAGATTCGACAATCTTTATTTACGCTTTCTGTTAACACCGTAGTTTGTGCAGTCTGACGAGATTTATTTGCATAATCATTAATTCAAGATTTGCTCTCCAGCAACAACTAGAAGTACTATTATAGTTGCTTGATACCTATACCTACGAAGATTGTTTCTTATGCGTGTAGTGAAACTATTCAATTAACGTTTTTTCATGGTCTATAAGTGCTGTGTACTTAATTGTGGAAGGATGTGGGTGTTCAGAGAAGAGTGAAGCCTGTGTTTGTGTTTTACCCGTACCAATATTTTCGTTATCATTCGATAAAATTTTCAAGTCAGCGGGTTCCGACACGTAGCGTTCTCGAAAGTAAAAAGCTAACATTTTGTGACTATCACGGCAAACTAAAACCTAATTGATAAAGAATATTGAATAATTACTTCAAATGTCTTTAAGTAAGTGTTGGGAATTGTTCCAAGCAAATTCTCCATGATATTTAATTAATATTTATTGAAAATTTCGTTTACACATTAATTGCATTGTTTTTTATTTTTATTTGAAATTGTGTTAGTACATTGCAAGTTATCTTTATAGATACAAATAATAGTAGTAAGTAGTATAGATCCAAATAAACACGTTTCGTTAACTACTTTCCCTCTTAGAATGAAAATAGAAGGATAGGGATGAGTGTAAGGTCTAACATGCGAGAGTTCTCGCACGGGTATATATACGTTGAGGTAGTGGGGGAAAACTTGTGCAATGGCACAACACAAAGAACAAACTTTTTAAGTAGCTAAAGTAAAGTTGCTTGAAATAAATGGAAAACAAAAATCAAAACGCGCTAGCCTACAATACTACGTGAATCAATTAAAAAACAACTAATTTAAAATTATAGAAAGAATAGTGCAAATCACACAACTGCCAACGATCGCAGTCCAAACGCACGATTTAAATGTTGGCGATATCTGGAAGTACGTACACTAACGCCCAACTGCAAACTCATATTGTAAATAAAACACCGTTTGATATTAAACTCAAGGTGTCGGTTCCTTAAGATATTAAAAATGCAAACATCGTTTGAGCAACATTCCCATGTACCGAAGTGGGCTTACTAATGCCTACTAAATTGTTTCTAATTGCGAAACAAATTGGATATTTAGTACTCAAAGGTGAAAACTTTAGTTTTTGATTATTTTTTTGGCTCGGAATTGGTTTTTCTTGAGGTACGTCAGTGACGCACAAAATATTCAATACTTTTTAGTAAACAAAACATTTTTCAATTTTCTCACCCCAGCAAGATGGCACCCTGACTCTCCAAAAACCCACTCTGTTCTTCATAAACAAATCAAGGAAAGTTAAATAATATTGCAATGAGTAGGTTCTTGCCTCGATCCGGTATTTTCGCAACTACTTTACGTGGCTTTCGCCAAGAGTAAAAACCTTTTCTATTATTTGACTATCAAGGAAAGCGAAAAAGCTAACTCTCCAGGAAGGTTGAAAGATTTCTTCAAATATTTTTAAAGAAGAACGAATTGTTTCCAAGAACATCTCTCTACAATGTGGAATAAACTTTAATTGAAATTTTGTTTCAAACATCAAATGCATTGTTATTTTGTTGATATTCTGTAAGTACATTAGTAGTTCCTCTCCTTTATGGAACGGATAGACAAATGGATAGGGAAAGGGTGGGATTTAACATGCGAGAGTTCTCGCACGGGTACGCTAGTCCATATAAATGGAATAGGTTCATCCTCGTGGTCCCCACCCACCACGGAGCCCAACCAAGGGGACACTCCATCGGAGTGCCAGGGTTGCCACGAGGATATAGTGGGGGAATAACACAGCGTTGCACTGCCGTGGATTCCCCCGCTCACCCTGGAGTGCAGTACAAGACCTAGTCCGAGCCGATTGATCGGGAGTGGGTTATCTCCGACCGCCCGTCTAGAAGAGTCCGGGGCCAAAGCAAGTGTGTTGGAACCTACAGGGAATGTTCCCCAAAATACATAATCAACGTACCCCTTAGTGCAAGGCGAACAGAAGCACTAGGACTAGATAGGGAAACAAACAGGTCCCTCAACTGCCAGGACACACATTCCCTCCGACACGGGGCGCCATGCACGGCAAACACATGGGTGGGTGTTAGCGAGGAAGAAAAAGGAGTGAAAAGAACGTACATGACACAAAAATGAGAAGCAAGAAGATGAAAAAATGGAGAAAGGAACACTTGAGAGCCTTCTCTGCATCCCCCCGTCAGGACGTGGACCAATCCCCTGCTCGACGGGGGGAAGAAGAGACACACAGAGAGAAAAGTGGCACAGAGGGGGGAAAGAGACACAGATGGAAAAAAGAGAGAGTTGGGAAAATTAGAGGAAAAAGAGGGGAGGGAGAGAGGAGGAAAGAGACGGGGAGAGAGGAAAGAGAGAGGGAGAGAGGAAAGAGAGAGGGAGAGAGGAAAGAGAGAGGGAGAGAGGAAAGAGAGAGGGAGAGAGGGAAAGAGAGAGGGAGAGAGGAAAGAGGAGAGGGAGAGGAGGAACAGAGAGAGGGAGAGAGGAAGAGAGAGGGAGAGAGGAAAGAGAGAGGGAGAGAGGAAAAAGAGGGAGAGAGGAAAGAGAGGGAGAGAGGAAAGAGAGGGAGAGAGGAAAGAGAGGGAGAGAGGAAAGAGAGGGAGAGAGGAAAGAGAGGGAGAGAGGAAAGAGAGGGGAGAGGAAAGAGAGGGAGAGGAAAGAGAGGGGGAGGTTAAAAATACCAGAGGGGGAGAAAGAGACGAAAAAGATGGGGAGGGGAGGAAGAGACCGAAAAAGATGGGGAGGGGAAGGGAGAGAGGAGCAAAAAGACGGGGGAGGGAGAGAGGAGCAAAAAGACGGGAGGGAGAGAGAGGAGCAAAAAGACGGGGAATTGAGAGAGGAGAGGAATATTTCCTCAATTATTTCTTCTGCGGCAGCAACGCTCCGGGTACCAGCTAATTATAAATAATATTAGCGTGCGCACCTGCCATCTGATTACCATCGACGCGACGTTCCCCCCTGTGGTGTTAGATCGGTGGATCATCATGTATCCGCCACTCCATGTGTATTCCATCACATATTTGGCACCCCATGTGTTTATTACAAAATATAATATTAAATATATTATCTAATTGTATAATTAATTGAAATACCTTTTCAGAGAACCATTCCTACATAAAAAATATTGTTCATCTGCTTTCCACACACTGAACAAATTAATGTGCCTTCCGAAGCTCATATTTGTTGTAGCAACGCACGTTTTTATACTAAAAGGAAATCCCAGCTGCGGTACACGCTTATTTCGAAAACTGTTATTTATTGAACATTTGTTTAATTTCTAAGCATTTCATATATGTGTCACGTAGAGAACAAGAAGTTAAATAATCAAAGCAATGACAATATTCTCGTAAGGTGGATAAAGTATTAAAAACTCATTTAGATAAAATCTTGTTCAAAAATCAAATTACCACATAATATTATTTTTACAATTTTGTTTTTAATTATTTATCTTTCCTAATAAACCTAAAACTGAAAAACCATGAAAGTTAATAAAACAAAACATAATTTTAAGATAATTAATAAGAAATTATTTAATTAGTTTTATTAAATTGAGCTGTTGGGTACAAATTGTAAGGTACAAGGTTGAAATTTTTGGAAACTGTACAGAATATACACTTTACTATTTGTATTTAGTCCTTTCTATTATCTGTCAGAACGTAAGATGTTCTTAAAAAAAACAAAAGAAAATTTTTACTTTCCCATATACGTACGTATATGTGGAGTAATATACATGTATAGGGAAAGTCATGTAATGCTGCATGAAAAAAACTTCAAATTTTCGGCAGAAAAAATTCTTTGCTGGGCCCTGAAAATGAAAAAGCGAATACAACCAGTTGCTAAATTAAGAAAAAAAATCCCCTAACACGTGGTGTAGCCAGAATTTGTATTGTAGCTCCTTGATACCGAAAAACCAATTGAAAGCAAAACGTCTGTCCGGTGTCTGAACACACTAGCGCATAAACCAGACCTGCACAAGGCCTGCTCCCGCTGGCATTCTGCACTTGGGAGCCGATCGTCTGCCCGTGGCAGCGCCGAAAGTGCAAGTAATGGGGAGTAGTAAACTTTGCGGGGAGGGGAGAAGTCTGACGTAGCACGATGCGGCGCGTAGATTGAATGCCTGGGCGTCTAATAATGATGCCATGCTTCAAAATTATATGCCCATTTGTTTAAATGGATTATGTCTAAGTATTTCAAGTTACCAGCGTCATAATTCACTGTTTACGTTCTGTGCACTACTGTATATCCACCTTTGTATCCATCACTATATGCATTTTCATTTTCTAATTTTTTTGAAAGAAAATAACATGCTCATTGTGACTCTTACGCATTATTTTAAAGCAATAGCTTTAAAATATATGCTTATATACAAGAAAATTGTTATTTAATTCTAACACAAAATTGCAATTTAATAATTGATTGTTCACCAGGAATGTTATAATCTCCAAATCATAGAAAAATGAACAAAATCATGAGATCAATCTCTCACATCAAGATTGACATAAAAATAGAATATGTGGCAATTCCAAGAAGGGTAATGTTTAATAGCACATTTGGGACCATTTTTCCCCATTATGAAACTGAACAAAACAGATCAACGAGCAAAATTCTGTGACGATATGTTACGGACAATCGTAAGATAATCAAGGGTATTGGTTAAATAGAATGCAAAGGGCTTTATATTTTTATACGATCTCGTAAACGACTCTACACTCTTGGCAGAAATTAGAACAGAAAATTATCATGATTTTTTTAAGAACAATATGTTTTTGCTTTGAGAGAACCGTCTTATTCAATTAAACATAGTTAATAAAATAGTTTATTGCTGTCATCAAACAAAAACAATTCAGTATCAAAATTTTGTGTCTAGCATAACACTAAATTTGTGATTACATCGTAGCAAAGCGAATTACATTATAAGCCCTACAAGCAATTATAATACTTGGTGTCGAAATCTAATATGTATAATTCGTTGTAGTTTCATATTTCGCCCTGTCAATACCGAGAACAAACATTTGCAATATAATACAAAAGACAATATTACTTGAACTGTATATGACCGTCATGTTCTTGTCGATTGCTCTTTAAATTTACGCGCTATCTTGCGAATTGCGCATTCTGATTGGTGGTCCCCACTCCTACATTGGATCTCATCCCCGCCCTTCATCGATTTTCTCATTTGCACCCGAGTTGCCCGCACGCAGCTCCTGAGGTCAGTGAAAGTGCAAAATGCTGTGCAGGTCTGGCATAAACCATACATATGATTTGTTTCTAATTGAATATTCTCCATCGATCTCATTCCACTCAAGGGGCCGCAATTCTGAAAAACTATCTTTAACATTTAGGGTACTTCACATAAAGCCCCCCCCCCCATTTTCAAAATTTTCTCGGAAACGACTCCAAATTTTTTCTTGAAATTTCTTGTAAGAATAGAGTAAAATACACTAATTCAAGTGGCATAGGTCCAAGTTTTACGGTTTACTCTGAATTTTCAAAAATGTCAAAAGTTTGAATTTTCTTCGGCCCTTTTAATTCAACTACAAAATTAATGATAGACATTTTTCTTTCCAATAATATGTGTTCTCCATAGTGCGTTCTTTCATTAAGGTCATGTGCATTTTTTTAAAAATATAAGTAGCTCTAGTGTAATATTGTGAATGATAGGTGCAATTTAAAAAAATAAGATTTTCTCAAAATTTATTCTTTGTACTTTTGGTCAGGATAGTGATAAATATACTCTATGAGATGACATAAACGCCATATTGCTCTATTCTTTTGTTTTTTTTAAAAAATTTCAAAAATGTAATTTTGACTTTGGTCTCTCATCGTTAATATTTACAATAGCGGTGATTTGTTCGTATTATATTTATGAGTATCTGTGCTTGAAATAATGTCATACAAAGTTTCTCGAGAACTCAACAGTTTTCCTGTGAAAACTAGCTAATTCCGCATTTTTCGGCATTCAAATGCCACTGTCAGAAATGGCTCCAAATTTTTTCTTAAAATTTTCGAATGGATTGTGCCAATTGCACTCTAATATGCCGTAAAGTTTATCTTTTTTGGTGGGGGGGAAATTACTCTCGTGTAATTTTTTTTGAAAGAACTCTCACGTCGTTGATCTGCACACTTTAGCAATTAGTAAACAATATTGTATTTGTAAGAGTATGTGTTTAAAATAACTTCAAACGAAGGCTTTCGGCAAACTCAAAAATTTTCTGTTGAAAAGAGCTTCAAATTTGGTATTTTTGTTAGAGCTTAAACGCCATTTTCTTAATAATGGCTCCAAATTTTTCAAAGAAATTAGCCATTCAGAACGAGGTTTTACTGTTCTTTAATATTCTAAAATTAACATTTCCATTCTACCAATAGGAAACCTAAAAATTGCAAATGTTGGAATGATTTTGATGTCTTCCTACACCTATGAAACTGAAGATGGAGATTTTTTCCTTCAAGTAAAATCTTTCTCCACAATTAGTTCTTTCATTAAGGCTATGTAAGGCTATGTTTGGAAAATTTGAGCAGTTTTCACAAAATATTGCATGCAATTAAAAAACAAAAATTTTAAGAGAACTTTTCAACCACGGAACCAAATTTTTTCTTTAAACTTTTAATTCGTATAGTGCTAAACTAGCATACCCTTGCGAGAATTCTCACACGTTAAACCCTACCCTTTCCCATATCCATTTGTCTGACCTTTCCATTAAGAAGGAAAGTTGTTAATGGAACGTGTTTATTTGTTTAAAAAATGTATAAATGTAACTTCTAACGTACTTACAGAATATCAAACAAAGATAACAATGTAATTGATGTTGGATTCAAATTTTAATAAAGGTTTATTCAGCATTATAGAGATATGTTCTTGGAATAATTCATACTTCTTTAAAAACGTGTTAAGAAATTATTCAATCTTCCTTGAGAGTTAGCTTTTCGCTTTCCTTGATAGTCACAAAAATATTAGAAAAGGTTATTACTCTTGAGAAAGCCAAGTGAAGTAGTGCAAAAATACCCTACTCTTTGCAATATTATTTAACTTTCCTTGATTTGTTATAAGGAACAGAGGGGGTTTTGGAGAATCAGGGTGGCAGCTTGCTGGGGTGCGAAAATTGAAAAATAATTTGAGTACTAAAAAATACTGGAGTATTTTTTGCGTTCCTACATACCTCAAGAATAGCAATTCCGAGACAAAAAATAATCAACTAATATTTTCACTTGTGAGTACTAAATACGAATTTGTTACCATAAGAAACAATAATAGGCTTAGACTTCATTTCGGTAGATGGGAATGTTGCTCAAACAATGGTTGTGTATTGAATATCTTAACTAACCAACACCTTGAGTTTAATATTAAACGGTGTATTACTTCCAATATGAGTTTGCAGCTGGGCGTTGATGTACTTACTTTCAGATACTGCCAACATTTAAATTGTGCGATTGGACTGCAATCGTAGGCAGTGTCAAGTGACTTGTGCTATTCTTTCTATAATTTTAAATTTAGTTGCTTTTTTAATACTTGGAGGACGGCACTCGTCAATTTGACGGGTGACCTACGTTTTATCTTGAATTCTCAACAAAATATGTTTGTAAATTCGGCGCTTTGTGGCTTTTAACATTTAATCATATTCTACACATTTAATACATTCACTGCCGGTGACTCTTTAAAGCATTTTACGTTCATTCTGGTCCTATGCTGTATTTCTTGGTTGGCACATACGAACATGTCATTTCGAGTCAACAGCAGTCAACGTGTTAAAGAAAATTAGAAAAAATAAAACCATGGTATTTGAAAATAAAATTTAACTATGATATTTGCAAATACTACTAATAGGACGAAGACCCGTCATTTTGACGGGTGTTACGTTTTTGTCTAAACCTCTGACACCCTATCAGGGAAAAGTAAATAAAAAGTGATAGAACATTGCATCTAACTGAAACTATTGATGAAAACAGCCAAGAAACTTCCTGAAACTACATTTTGTCTACACACCTATACACACACACACAAGACAGTACCAAAGAGCTCGTGGCAGAGACATCTTCCTACAATTGCAAGAGTAATATAAACTCGCTCGAAGGCAGTTGAAGATTGAAATCCGCAAGAGCAAACGCGTATGCGCCAAAAGTCTGTGTGACGAGGTGAAAAAAGAACCAAGGGGTAGACCGTACAAGACGGTCATGAGTAGGTTGAGACAGTGGCACCTACGTTCTCCAACTTGCCCCAATATGTTGCTCAAAATTGTGACAGCCCTATTCCCGACACACCCCGCTGAAACAGTTAATACAGCGTTATCTGACGTAGAAATAATTCCTCCAGTCACGCAGGAAGAAGTTCTGCATGCAACCAGAAGAATCGGCAAAACAAAGGCTCCCGGACCGGTTAACATTCCCAATATTGCCCTCAAGACTGCGATACTCGACCACACCGACAACTTTGTGGATCTCTACTATTCTTGCTTGAGAGAAGGGGTGTATCCGGAAAGATGAAAAAAAAAGTCTGGTACTCCTCCCTAAAGGGAATAAATCTCCTGAAGATCCATCGTCATACCGGCCACTGTGTATGCTTGACACAGCTGGCAAGGTTCTGGAGAGAATTATTAGTATCAGGCTGGAGAAAGCTGTAGAGGAAGGAGGAGGCCTTTCGGAAAACCAGTATGGTTTCCGCAGAGCCCGCTCGACAGTTGACGCCATCCAGCTTGTCATTAACACCGCCCGACAAGCAACTGGAGGAAGTAGATGGAAGGGAGGCCCAAAACAGTACCGTGCTGTCGTTACGTTGGACATTAAGAATGCATTCAACTCGGCCAGGTGGAGTAATATTCACCTAGCTCTCCACCGATTTAAGGTACCAACGTGTCTGAGGAAGATTGTGGCTGAGTATCTGAGTAATAGAGCCCTGATCTACCATACAGATAATGGGCCGAGGTACACAATGTCACTGCTGGTGTCCCACAAGGGTCGGTATTGGGCCCACTATTGTGGAATATGATGTATGACGAGGTCCTTCGGCTTCCCCTCCCAGAAGGCACCAATATCATTGGTTTCGCAGACGACATTGCTATCGTAGCCGTTGCAAAATATACTGAGGAAATTGTGTACATTTGCAACGAAGCGATCGTTATTGTTAGACGGTGGTTGAAGTCCTCAGGGCTGCAGTTAGCTGAGCACAAGACTGAGGTTATCCTGGTCACTAGCAGGAAAAAGAGAGAAACCATCACGATCAAAGTTGGAGGCCACCGTGTTACATCCCAGCCGTTAATCAAATATCTTGGTATCATGATTGATGCCCGTTTGACATTTGCGGATCACCTGAGGTATGCCAGCAATAAAGCGGCGGTAGTTAATGCGGCACTGTCGAGGCTAATGCCTAACATAGGGCCCTGTCAGGAGAAACGGAAGCTTCTGGCCTTGGTTGTCAGATCAGTCTTGCTCTATGGAGCCCCAGTATGGGCCAACTCCACGTCAACAAATAGCTACGTCCGAGCGATGGCGTCGGTGTACAGGTTATCAGCATTGCAGGTAGCTTGTGCATTCCGCACTGTGTCAAACGATGCAGTGTGTGTCATCGCGGGGATGCCTCCGGTCGATATCTTAGCACAGGAGAGACGGAGGCGATATCACAAAGAAGAGGAGAACCCAAACTGCTCGACAACACTGCTTGAATGGCAGGATCGCTGGGACAAGCTCATTAAAGGAAGATGGACGTATCGCATGATTCCATCCATTGCACCGTGGATCAACCGTAAACACGGTGAAGTAAACTTCTGCCTGACTCAGCTGTTGTGTGGACATGGATGCTTTCTGGCATATCTCCACAGGTTCAAGCTGGAGGATACCCCCATCTGTCCACTATGTGAACCTGCTGTCGAAGACGCCGAGCATGTGTTTTTCGAATGCCCACGATTCCATCTGCAGCGACGGCACGTTATGAGTATACTCGGGATCGACCCGCTGACACCCGAAACAACGGTCGGGTGCATGCTCGCCTCAGAAACCAACTGGGCTGCGGTGAGCGCATATGCGCAGACCACAATAGCTGAGCTCAGGAGAATACAAAGTGAAAGAAGGGAAGTCGACTGATCCTCCTTGGATCCTTCCTACGATCTGGGGAAGAGAAGTGGCTTGTGACTGAGTCACTCCGATCCACTCCCCGTGATGTAATGACTAACGGCGGTTCCGCGGGGAGGATGGAGGAGAAGGGAGGTGGTTTTAGTGGGTAAAAATCTCTCACTATCATGGCCACATGGTGTCTTTTAAAGATTTCCACCTACCCTCGTGAAAAAAACAAACAAAAAACACACCTACACACACACTGTGACATTTGATAGAAATTCAAAGTCGCACGCACGCACACGCAACGTACGCGACGCCAGGGAACCGTATGTTCCGTAAGCAAGGACGGCGATAGTCGCGGGAGCGCGACCTGGCGGTAGCCCGTGAAAATCTCCGGCCAAGCACGCGAATTCTCCGTTGCCGCCTGGTCAGCCAACTCGTTCCCTATGATTCCCACATAGCCTGGGACCCAACTTAGTATTAGATCATAGTGGCGAGATAGAAGGCGATGAATGATGTTTTGAATAGATTCCGTCAGGTAGTCTGAGAAGGAACGGGAGAGAGCTTGTAACGAGCTGAGAGAATCGGAACAGATAACTAATTGGCGTAAGGTCGTTGACTCGATGTATTTTAGGGCTTCAAGAATTGCATACACATCAGCAGTGAAGGTACTGCACTGAGAATGTAGCCGATATTATTTTGTGACCCTGATACAATAAAAACTACAAGCCACTGCGTCATTGCACGATTAGCCGTCTGTATATAAGAATATATGATCTGGGTAGGCTGCCCTCGGTTCCTGAAAATGTTTCTGGTAAGCAAGAGGACTAGTCGTTTGTTTAGGCATCGTTGGATAGTCTGAGGTCAATATTCGGGCGGAGGAGTTTCCATGGAGGAATGGGGTGACTTGGGTGTTTCACGGGTGTCGGAAGATCAACATTAAGGTCCCGCAGAAGATTTCGCAATCGAATACCTGGAGGCTGAGGCAGCGATGTTCGAAGAATATACGAGGTTTCATATTCAGGATGGATAATTATTTGGCGGCAAGGATGATTAGAGAGTCCTGATACTTTAGCTCCGTAAGACGCTAATAAAATATCCCGCCTTCGTTTTAAGGAAGACTCGCCAGCCTCGGCTAGAAGGCACTCAATTCGGCTGGTGCGGTATGCGCCTGTTGCTAGATGGATACCCGCGTGGTGTATACTATTGATGGGTCGCAGAGTGGAGGGAGCTGCTGAGCCATACACTTCACTACCGTAGTCCAAAACTGAGCGGATGAGTGATCTATACAGCCGCAATAGGGTAGTGCGGTCGGCACCCCATGATGTACCATTCAGCATTCGGAGAAGATTAAGGGGAGAGACACATCTGCTTTGTAGTCCACGGATGTGAGCGCGCCAGGTGAGAGACTTGTCAAATGTAAGCCCCAAGAACCTGGCAGATTCAGCAAATGGAAGCGGGTTTCCTCCCAAGTGAAGGACTGGATTACTATGCGAATGGTATATCCTACAGAAATGCAAACCGATACATTTAGTAGAAGAGAATTTAAAGCCTGTTGACATACTCCATTCGTGGAGCTTGTTGAGCACCATTTGGAGTTGCCTCTGGATCACGCTAATGCTGCTGGAGGAACAGAAGATGGCAAAGTCATCCACAAATAGCGATGCCTTAACAGGTTCTCGTACAATCGACGCTATACCATTGATGGCGATGGCAGAGTGACACTCAGAACTGATCCTTGGGGGATACCATTTTCAAGGGGGTGACTACTAACTTCAAGGGGGTGACTAAGACTATCACCCTCACGAACACGGAAGGATCTATTCGAAAGGAGGAATAGCGGTAGCTTCCCCCTAAATCCCCACGAGTGCGGAGTTTCCAGAATGCCGTACCTCCAGGCGGTGTCATAGGCATTTTCTATATCAAATAATATAGCCACTAGGTGTTGTCTCACGACGAAAGATGTAGAGATAGCTGTTGCCAGCGAAACTAGGTGGTCCAAGGTAGAACCCTTGTTTTGTCTAAACCCGCTTTGGATTGGCGTCAACAGATTTTTATGCTCCAAGGTCCAGGCTAGACGCTGATTCACCATGTGTTCCAGCACTTTGCGTACACAGCTTGTGAGGGAAATAGGGCGATAACTTGATGGCAGTGATCGATCTTTCCCTACTTTGGGAACTGGGACGATGATAGCTTCTCACCACGTGGTAGGAATGGTATGCTCTTCCCAGATACGGTTATAGAGCCGGAGAAGAAATTCCATGGGGAAGAAGGGAAGAAAAGAGAGACAGGGAGGAAAAGAGAGACAGAGGGAGGAAAAGAGAGACAGAGGGAGGAAAAGAGAAAGAGAAAAATCAGAGGGGGAAATGACATAGGGGGGGGGAAAGAGACAGGAGAAAATAGAGGGGAAAAGAGAGTCAGTGGGGGGAAAAGAGACATAGTGGGAAGAAGAGACCGAGGGGTGAAAGAGATACAGAGGGGGGAAAAGAGACCAAAGGAAAAGGAGAGGGGGGGAAGAGAGACAGAAAGGGTGAAAAGACACAAAGGGTGAACAGACACAAAGGGTGAACAGACACAAAGGGTGAACAGACACAAAGGGTGAACAGACACAAAGGGTGAACAGACACAAAGGGTGAACAGACACAAAGGGTGAACAGACACAAAGGGTGAACAGACACAAAGGGTGAACAGACACAAAGGGTGAACAGACACAAAGGGTGAACAGACACAAAGGGTGAACAGACACAAAGGGTGAACAGACACAAGGGGTGAACAGACACAAGGGGTGAACAGACACAAGGGGTGAAACAGACACAAAGGTTGAACAGACACAAAGGGTGAACAGACACAAAGGGTGAACAGACACAAAGGGTGAACAGACACAAAGGGTGAACAGACACAAAGGGTGAACAGACACAAAGGTGTGAACAGACACAAAGGGTGACAGACACAAAGGGTGAACAGACACAAAGGGTGAACAGACACAAAGGGTGAACAGACAGAAAGGGTGAACAGACAGAAGGGTGAAAAGACAGAAAGGGTGAAAAGACAGAAAGGGTGAAAAGACAGAAAGGGTGAAAAGAACAGAAAGGTGAAAAAGACAGAAAGGGTGAAAAGACAGAAAGGTGAAAAAGACAGAAAGGGTGAAAAGACAGAAAGGGTGAAAAGACAGAAAGGGTGAAAAGACAGAAAGGGTGAAAAGACAGAAAGGGTGAAAAGACAGAAAGGGTGAAAAGACAGAAAGGGTGAAAAGACAGAAAGGGTGAAAAGACAGAAAGGGTGAAAAGACAGAAAGGTGAAAAGACAGAAAGGGTGAAAAGACAGAAAGGGTGAAAAGACAGGAAAGGGTGAAAAGACAGAAAGGGTGAAAAGACAGAGGGGGTAAAAAGACAGAAAGGGTGAAAAGACAGAAAGGGTGAAAAGACAGAAAGGGTGAAAAGACAGAAAGGGGTGAAAAGACAGAAGGGTGAAAAGACAGAAGGGAAAAGACAGAGGGGGAAAAGGCAGAAGGAGGAAAAGGCAGAGGGGGAAAGAGAGGGGGGAGAGAAATATTTCCTCAATTATTTCTGCGGCAGCTACACGCCGGGAACCAGCTAGTAACTAAATAAAATGAGACTTGACATCGTTGATCAAATGGCACGCTGTAATATTTAGGTGTAACTGGTGGCCAATGCATGTATTTTACAATGCTCCAGATATAGTGGCTATCAGTGCACATATATTCTACACAGAAATGACGAGAAGGGAAAAAATGTCACCAAGATTATATCTTCAAATTATCAGTGTTGATTACCGACATATGCCCAAGCAAACCGCACTCTTCAGAGTAGCAATATTTGCAAGACCTGCCAAATAGGAGAATGTAAAGACAAGAACAAGACTAGGGTCTGCATGTTATCTATTGTTATAGGCATCCATTGTTACATATGTGAGAAAAATCTTAGCAACAATATGGCAGTTTTGTCATCTCTTAAGAGTACATTTAGCATTATCCCTACCAAAACTTTAAAGAAAAAATTTGGGGCCGTTTATAAAAGGAAAGAAAAAAAGAAACTGATATTTTTTTAATGTTGTATGTATTGCCTGCAATAAAGCGCGAAAACAATTATAATTTTGGAAAAAATTTACATGGCCTAAATGACAGAACTAACTATGGAGAAAAAAAATCTATCTTCAAGTTTGTAATAGTAAGGATAAGGAGAAAAATTTCAAACTTTGAAAACATACCTGGGACTTCAATGAAAAGTACCCCCAAATTTTGAAGAATATTTTCCAAACAGCTCTTCGAGTTGAGTCTAATGGCCCGAGAGATATCCAATTTGGAAAAAACCATATGTATGGTTTAGGTGCTAGTGGACACAGATGGACGAACACACAGATGTTTTGAAAAATAATTCTACTTTTTTGGTATCAGTGGACCCAAAAACTTTATTTCTGTTGAAATCTCAAAATTGATTTTCTGCAGCATTACATTACTTTCTCTATAATTTGTATATTACGGCGTATGTACGTACATACATCAGAAAGTTAAAAGCAGCTAATGTGGTCTGACCTTTTTTAATAAATCGTTAAAACTAAAAGGCTCATTTCCTATTCTAATGAGTTGTGTGTGTTTAGCAAAATTGATCAACCCAGCAAGATATATTCAAGAACATAATCTGTTTGCATCTGATAGAACACTAACATTAAATCATGATTTACCTTTCCATTTTTCAAAGGGATATTGATGTTCACAGTATCTGTGGCACTACTTGAGACGAGCAGCGGGCTTCCAGTAGCAGATACAGCATATTCACCTGGTTCAGGTATTCTTAAATACCCACAGATGAAACACCTGAGGCACTTGGTGTTCCAATATATTTACTTAATGAATTAGTACTGGATGCCTGTGAAGAGAAAAACATTGATGTTTACACAAAATTATATAATAAGCTACTGTGATGCCAGAAAATCTTGTGATCACAAATATTTACCCAGACAAAGGGTTTTTTGAAAATGGATTGTCACACAGTGCAAATACTTGATTCCATGGGGATCTGAGCCCAGGACATTCTGTTACCTAGACTGATGCTCTAACCAACTTATTTATGAAACCAAACATAGTTTCATGACAATTTAATCTTATTATGATCAGTGCATTTGCTATGATACAACTGGCAAGAAGAGTGAAAAAATGAAATCAAGTGACACACATTGTACGCACCTTGCTGGTCAAAATTGCTGATAGTTTTTAGGAGGTAGGAGTAAGAGGCAATAGAAGATAATCCCAACATTTTGTATGAATCAACCCCATTTTACTTTTCTCTATAGGCCTAATTTATAGCTCACAATGTAATTATAATACAAATAATTGCATATACATAACACAAAAATAACAAATAGAGAAAAATATGAACAACAGTTTTGTATAAAGAGCTTAAGCCAATTAAACATTTTTTAAACTTCTATTGTTTTCAATTTTTACTCCATTGTACTATAAATATAATAATTCTCCTCCGAGTTTAACTTATTTTCACAGTAAAAAACAATAACTCCCAAGGCAATCTATAGAAGTTCTGACTACTGGGATTATGAACTTTTGTTTTGAGCGTTACGCAAATCTACAAGTTCCATAGGCAAATACCTTTTGCACTGTTCACACAGTTGAGTTACAAGAAATTTTAAGCCTTCTTAAAAACCAACGATTACCTTATCACCAATGAGTCTAAATAAAAAAGCTACTGTTAATTACCTTCAACATATTTGATTCTGTTGCAACTTGCAATAAGCTTCTTGAATGTGGAACTCCAGGAGTACACCTACTTTCTGCAAGGAAAAATTGTTTTAAAATCATAGGGATGAAGAATTCTGTCAAAAAAGTAAAAAAAGGTAAAATAAAATGATAATTTTATAATTGAGGACAACTTTTAAATGAATTGATAACAGGGTTCTGACTTTTGGAGGAAATGCTGGCAGAGAAAAATGCTCACATTTCATTATTTATCACATAATTAAAAGCAAATTTATCTTAACTTTGCCTAAATCTTCTTAGAATTGCTCAGAAAGTACCACACATGCCATGGTAACATTGTTTTGTCTCAAATAAGAAAGACACTCATTGATAAGCTTAGTTTCATTACAATGCCATTACCGTATTAGTTTTCCATTAAGTAAAATCAACTAAAAATATCAATTATTTTACAACTATCTGCAATAATTTAGGATAATTCAGAATTTAGAAACTGTAGATATAATTATGAATCTACAAAGTTGATTGCCAAAAAGAAGAACATTACAACTTTATGTAGCAAATTTTGGCATTTTCATTGTTCGCATGAAAATCAATTCAGTTATTTAAAAAATGGCTGCAAGAACTTCATATATAGTACAGAGTAATTGAGTTCTGTTGCAACATGTTTTACACTTTCAAATTTTCTCAAAAACTACTACAATCTTTTTTCTTTAAATTTCTCATGGGTTTTTATGGTTAACTGAATTTTGAAAATTGCAAAAGTTCGAATTTTTTTGGCATCTTCCTAAGACTACAAAATTGAATATAGAGATTTTTCCTTCAAATAGAATTTGTTCTCCATAGCGAGTTCATTCTTTAAAGTCATGTACTTTATTTGAACATTTAGTGGTTGCGTAAAATATGTGCAATTTAAAAACATACAAAAACAAGATTTTCTCAAAAAACGCTCCAAATTTTTTCTTTAAACTTTTGGTAAGGATAGTGCCTACTGTACTCTGTGAGATGACAAACTTCATTTTTCTTCATTCCTGGATTTTTTTTCAAAAATTACAAGTATTACATTTTTTCGACTTGTCTCCCACGTCGGTAATATTTACATTAGCGGTGATTCATTCATATTATTATATGTATTGTAATATACAAAATATTACAGGAACAAACGCCGCGCCTTAATCTGCACGGACGGAGCTGTAATATACAAAATATTACAAAACAAACGCCGCGCTTTAATCTGGACGGTCGCGGTTACTAGGTAACGAAGGTTGTTGACGGCATAAGGGGCTCTGGACTAGAGAGTTGGTGGTTGACTGGCATCGTGGTGGTAGCGGCGCGAATGTAATCTGAATTATTTAAGTAGGACATCGACGTGAATAGGGAGGATAGATTGTGGAACAATAGTGCAAGAAGTGAGTCACCAAGAAAGAAACAGACGACTTCGGCGACGACCAGCGCGAAGAGGGATTTTCGGCGCGGAAAGCCAAGGGGCTACGAACTGCGGGGCCATCGTTTCACAACGCCAGACAATTCGGTACCGTGAACCTGATGCATGCAATCAATCAAGAGAATTTATATTGTTAATCCCATATTCAATTTTTAATAAACAAAATTATTGTTGTGCCACGTTACATGTAATTCTTTCGGAATATAAAATAATTTCAGATTTCCAGGCTTCTCTGTATAGAGAGCATGAGAACCAAAGAACTGAGCTAGCAAATTAAATTAAATTAGATAAAATAAATCATTCATTATTTTATCACAGTATGTGTATAGGTGCTTTAAATGTGGTATCAAGTTTCTCGAACACTCAACCGTTTTTTTGTGATAAATATTCTCAAAATTACGCATGTTCAAGAACGCTCAAATGCCATTTTCTAAATTTTTTAACTTTTGGAAGGGATAGTGCACTCTTTAATATGACGTCAAGTTCATTTTTGAGTTTTTTTATTTACACAAATGTAATTTTTTTTGAAAGATTTCTCACACCAGTAATATGCACATTTCCCACAATTTGTAAACACTATTGGATTTCCAAGTTAAAGTTCTTTAAATATGTTAAAAATAAAGTTTTTCGAAAATAAAAAAAAATAGTTTTTTCGAATCTTTGAAAAAGAGCTTCAATTTTAGCGTTTTTAGTAAGGCTTAAATGCCATTTTCTAAAATAAAGCTCCAAATTTTTCCAAGAGAATTGCCATTCAGAACAAGGTTTTACAGTTCTTTAATATTCTTAAAATATATTTTCGTCTTACTATTAGGAAACCGAAAAATTAAGAAAATGTCAAAAAAATATACTTAGGGCAGCGAAAGATGGCAGCTAACAAGATTGATTGATTAAGGTTTAGAGGGCGCTTCATCTGCTAAGGTTATTGGCGCCTATGTCGAAGTATTTTAAAAGGAAATAGGTTCAGTAAGTGTTGTAGATGGAACTTACCCCCTAATTAAAAGCATGTACATAAAAAGAGACTAATTCTGCATCGATTATTCAAGTACAAATGGCTAAAGGAGAATATAAAAAGAACACTTAAAATTCATCGTCAAACTCAAAATTGGCTGTAAAGGGGCCAAAAAATAATTTAAAACACTATTATCTCTCAAATAAGATAATATATTCCGCTTTCCCTCAAAAAACAAACGTTTTGAGAGCGCGGAATCGTCATCCCCGAGCACCTCCCATAGCGAGTTGCCCAGGCCATGTCTTCGTCGGTTGCCAACAAATTTCCTACAGTTCAGGAGAACGTGTTCCACAGAAAGAGCCGTCCCGCATGAGTCACATATGGGAGGAGTTTCTCCTCGAAGGAGGAAACCGTGAGAAAAGTGGCAGTGTCCGATACGAAGACGGGTTAAAATGACTTCCTCACGCCTAGAGGAGCGAGATGAGGAACGCCAGGGAATTACTGAATTCTTTATCCCACTTAGTTTGAAAGTGGTTGTGCCACTCTGTTTGCCATGCTCTAAACGAGGATCGTTTCAAGTAAGCCTTAACATCGGACAATGGTACAGCAGGAACGTCGATGCGGGTAGCTAATTTCGCCGCCTGGTCGGCCAGCTCATTCCCTGTTATTCCAACATGGTCTGGAACCCAACTAAGAACCAGGTCATAGTGGCAGGACAGAAGACTATCATCAGGTTTTGAACTGATGTTGTCAGGTAGTCTAACGAAGGACGAGAAACAGCTTGAAGAGAGCTGAGAGAATCAGAACAGAGAACTGCTCGCCGCAACGTCGTTGACTCGATGTATTTTAGGGCTTTGAGAATTGCATACATTTCAGCAGTGAATGTACTGCACTGAGAATGAAGCCGACATGATTTGGTGGCCCTGATACAATGAAAACTACATGCCACTGCGTCATTATGCGATGATCCGTCCGTGTACATGTATAGATGATCCGGATAGGCTTCCCTCAAACTCTGGAACTGCTTCTGGTAAACCAGAGGACTCGTAATTTGTTTGGAAAGATTAGAGAGTCTGAGATCAATATTGGGGAGGAGTTTCCAAGGGGGAATCGAGTCATTTGGGGGTTTCACAGGAGTGGGAAGATCGACATTAAGTTTCTTCAAAAGATTTCGCAATCGAATGCCTGGGGTAGGGTAGGGGATGTTCGAAGAATATAAGAAGATTCATATTTTGGGCGAGTAATTATTCGGCGACAAGGATGATTAAAGAGTCCTGACACTTTAGCACCATAAGACGCTAATAAAATATCTCGCCATCTTTTTAAGGATGGCTCCCCAGCATCAGCTAGAATGCACTCGATTCGGCTGGTGCGATACGCACCTGTTGAGAAGCGAATACCAGCGTGGTGTATGCTGTTGATGGGTCGAAGGGTGGAAGGAGCTGCAGAACCATACACTTCACTACCGTAATCCAATGCTGAGCGAATGAGTGCTCTATACAACCGCAAAAGGGTAATGCGGTCGGCTCCCCATGATGTGCCACTAAGCATTCGAAGAAGATTGAGGGGGGAGACGCATCTGGTTTGTAATGTGCGGATATGAAGACGCCACGTGAGGGACTTGTCAAAAGTCAGCCCCAAAAACCTGACAGACAGCGAATGGAAGCTAATTTCCTGCCAAGTACAGGATTGGATCGCTATGCAAGTGGTATATTCTACAGAAGTGCACTCCAGTAGATTTAGTAGGTGAGAACTTAAAACCTGTTGACATGCTCCAATCATGCAGCTTGTTGAGCCCCAGTTGGAGTTGCCTCTGGATCACACTTATGCTGCTGGATGAACAAAAGATGGCAAAATCTACAAACAGCATTGCCTTTACAGGTTCCCTCACGACCGACGCTATACTATTTATGGCAATGGCAGAGTGACACTTAGCACCGAGCCTTGGGGGATGCCGGGGGGCGACTGATAGACAGTTGGTCACCAATGCGGACTCTGAAAGGTCTATTCGATAAGAAATTTTGGAGGAATAAGGGGAGCATCCCCCTCAATCCCCACGAATGCAAGGTTCGCAGAATGCCCTACCTCCAAGTGGTGTCATATGCCTTTTCTATATCGAATAGTACGGCCACAAGGTGTTGCCTCAGGACGAACTAGGTTGAAATTTCCCGTTGCCAAAGCGACGAGATGGTCCAGGGTTGACCGGTGTTCCTGAAACCGCACTGGATTGGTGTGAGTAGGTTTCTGCACTCCAAGGTCCAGACCAAGCGCTGGTTTACCATCCATTCCAGAACTTTGCATGCGCAGCTGGTAAGAGCGAGAAGTCGGTAGCTCGATGACAACGACCGATACTTTCCCTCCTTCAGAGCTGGGATAACTATGGCTTCTCGCCATAGAGCAGGGATGGTGTGCTCTTCCCAGATGTGATTATAAAGGCGGAGGAGAAATTGCATCTCCATATCAGGAAGATGTTGTAGCATAAGGTTATGTATTACGTCAGGACCTGGGGCAGTTCTTTTGCCAATGCGAGAGCAGAGCGGAATTCAGACATAGAGAAAGGGGTGTTGTAATCCTCAGACGCTCTGCAGGTGAAATCCAGCGGACGGTACTCCATCCTCTCCTTGATCAAAAGAAAGTCAGGAGCGTAGTTCGCCGAACTTGACATATGTTCATAGTGCGCGGCGAGTTCCTCTACAATCATATCTGGAGATCATTTCTCCATTTACAAAGAGTCCTGGCACCGTATCTGATGAAGTGTACTTTTATCTGACGAATTCTTCTCCATACCAGGCGTGGAGGCGTGCGACAATTGAGAGACGAGACGTACGCTCTCCACGATGCATTTTTGCTCTCTAAAATAGTTCTCCTAGCCTTCGCCCTGCATCTAAGAGGTTTTCCACAGTTGGGTAATGTCTGAGACGTGCCAGTGCCTTTTTTCGGGCACTGACCGCTCAAGAGTAGTTCGCATTCCACCACAGAACGAAAGGGTGTCGCGGTTTACCACTTGACTTCGGAATTGCGATGGAAGCAGCATCGAGTACAAAGTACATCGAGTACTTGCGCAAAGTGCGGTAAATCCGCGCATGATCCGAACCCCTGTGCATCACCACTCCACTGCGTAAACTGTGAAGGAGACCATGTGGCCAACTCTAACAAGTGCCCCACATATCTGAGAGAGAGAGGGTGATTCAAAAGATAAGAGTGACAGAGAAAGTATCTTTTCCGGAAGCGAAACACCGATACCTGGTGAAGAAGACTTTTTTGTATGCATTATTCAACCGTACTATGTTACACACTTTTCTCTCGCAAACCCACCACTTGAGGGCAGAATTTTGTACAAAAACGAGCTTTAAAGAAATCTCAGATTTTTGTCTAGGAAGCATATGTTACTAATTAATGTTCAGAGTCCTGAAAAGTTTATGAAAGTTTTTTTTCAGCCGGAAAGTCGACTGATGCCAAAGCAGTATTAGAAGTATCGTATTCCGTACATCGGTTACTGTGAATAACTGAAGTCTTCAACACGATAGAAAGAATATTTTTTCAAAATAGATATTCTGCTGTTGACATTACTTAACAGATCTCGCGAATTTAGAGAATAGCTGTAGATTACAAAATATATACAATTTATGAACAATTATAAGCAAATATTCAATTTGTAAACAAAAAGGCATTTCACAGCATTAATATACAGCAATTTATTCAACTATGCCCCTCGCAGATATCAACTGTTGGCAGATTCATCCAATCGGGAGCTCGAATGTCACCTTAGTGACGCCACTGTAGCGACATAAGTTCCCGATTGGATGAAACCATCAACAGCTGATACCTGCCATGGGCAGAGTTGAATAAATTCTACTATATGGTGAAGTAACTCACATTTCCCATCTGTGGAATCTGTTAAGGACTGGCAGAGCATGCTACACCTGTGATTCCGATCAAAAAATCATTTGCTATCTCCTTCATCCTACTGTAAACTACTACTTTACAGACCTACTGTAAAGTTTCTACAGGATAAGAATTGGATCTTCAAATCTAGTTTGCTAGTTTGATCCAACAAGAACAGAAAGTGAGTTTCTAAACTAAGAGAATGTGTGACAAGTCAAAGAGGTTTTTATTTATTTTTATTATATATATATATATATATATATATATATATATATATATATATATATATATATATATATATATTGAGAGATGGCAAAAGATCCTATATACCACGGGTTTACGAACTATGGGTCACAGCTCCCAGGGCTGTTGCGGCCATATGGTAGGGGTGTCACGGTGATTTATTAAAAATGATCTTTAGATTTGATTTACTTTAATCCTTGTCATTTGTATAATCATTTGTACCATCGTACTACAGTATACAATATTTGTAATATATGTATGATTTATTCTTCTAATTAATTGTGGATTATTTGAACCTAGCAAGTTCTTTATCATCGTTTATGGCTCCTTTAACATCAATGTACATCACTGGTGCGCACTGTGGCTGGAGATGTACTCACGCAGATCAATAGTTCCCATGCTCACGCGAGAGCGCAGCGGTGGCACCAAAAGTGTTGTGTGTTATTTTAATACTTAATTAGAATGGAGAAATAAAATAGCCTGCTATATCACTTACTCATTAGTGTTGAATCTTTAGTAGACCTATATCAGGGCTGTCCAAATGGCAGCCCACGATGCCATATATCGTGACTGAAAGGTTTTTAGTCAAAAGGTAAAGTCCCTTTCCTCCATGTTGGGTGAGATCATTGTGTGCCTAGCGTATGCACCTTGTCAGGGTCAACATCCTCTTAACGTAAAAACTGGATAAATGTAGACTTTTTTTCTAGTGAATTCAGAAATTCAAAATCATCCCAATGTGTTTCACTTCGTTATGCATGGTATGGTTCGATATTACACATGGTTCCATCCTGCCCCTGCCCATACCAGAGCAGCTGGGCAAAGTGCCGAGATCAACAATACGGGGAAGTCAGGTGTGGGTTGTTCAAGTAATGAAAATATGGCCCGTGACCATTTCACAAGTTTTAGGTTGGCCTGTGAGGCCTTGGAAGTTGGACATCCCTGGCCTATATTAGTAACCCTTATATTTGCAACTGATCGTTACCAAGGCTGCCAAAGAAAGTTTTTGTTTAGGTCAAGGGAGCGGTGGATGAAAAACATTTGAAAATTCCTGCTATATATCCTGTTTAAGTTATATTTTGTCATTTACGGTAACTAAAAATGTTGGAGACCTTACTTCATATCATAGCTGTTAGTGAAATTAGATTCCAGTAATTTTATAATATTGATTAAGCAGCCAATTTTGCCAGAACCATTGAGAACCACTTAAGTTGAGAATGATGGTAGTTTTATAATTCTTCCAGATCAATGAAATGTTTCAACCTTTTCTGGTTTTCCTGACTGCAAAATGTGGGCAAAATTGCAAAGAAAAGAGCCTTTAGAATACGACATATTGAAATTTGAACACTTAACATACCAGAGTTTATAATTTTTCGATGAGACCCGTCTGCTACACCTAGTCCTTTCTCTTTGCTTTCGTTCCTTACATTGCCACAAGTTTCCACCTTCATGAACAAAATGAAAAAAATGAGTTAGCAAAAAATAACTAAAAATAGAATTTAAAACACAACATGCTCAGCAGTAAGCGTATAAGTCAAAAACGTCTCCTTTTCAAAAGAGGTTGAATTCAGGAACAGTTCTCATTTGTTTTCTATGGAAATGGAGAAAAACTTTATCATCCTGGTAACTGCAATAGGTTGTACGTCACATCTACCCAAGTTTTCAGGAGGAACAAAAAATGGTCTCTACTTCTCCCTGTCTTGACACTTGCTTCCACAAATGTAAACCCATGATTAATTTTAGTACCAGTTAATTCTACAGTTAAACTTGCTCAATGCACAAGCAAGTTTAATGGAGAAATGTATGTAATGTGAACAGAAATCACGGTCCTGCCAAACGTAAAGCAACTAATTCTGTGGAGTCTTTAGAAATGTTTGGTTTAGAAAGCATTGGACATGGGATGCTACAACTGTCCCATGTTGTGGATTTACAGCATGTAAAAGATCCTCAAGCCCAAATGAAGCCTCTCAGCAAAATTAAAACCACCCATTTTGTCGCCCAAGTGATACCTCTTTTCTCTTCGAGATGGTGAAAGGAGCATAGTGGAATTCGCATGGTCAGGCGGAAGAGTGGGCCTCGGCCCGTGCCTAGTCATAGAAAATAGACTGAATTGAATTGGTTAATAATTTTGTTAATCATTAAAAAATACAAAACTGTTTTTAAAACCATGTAATAAATCAGAAATCCTGACACTTAATGAGACTAGATTAGGTATTATGGGCAAAATTAATAAAATAATTCATTATCAAGAAGCTTTTCTGAGAAACAAAAAAATAGTATCCTACTTACTTTTCAATTGTAGATTAATAAGTTAATAGAAGAACCATTAACACAAGAATGACAAACATGCCATTTGAAATGACCTGACATACAACTGTTTGTAGTAGCAAAGATTTAAGGATTGGTGATTCATCTTATTGATAGAGAGGGAATATGTGTTTTCTCATTGATCTCTCATCTTACAACCTTTTGCAACTGCTGCAGTTCTCTAGACTGATCACAATAGTATAACAAAAAAGTTTTTCTGACATGACTATTGAGGTTACTTGATGATATACTTCTTTACATATGTAAATGAGACAATAATCAGATTTCATCATTTAGCAAATACTGTGCATGACTAAGTAATTAATTTATAAGTAAACAAGTCATTAATTTATATAACAGCACACAAATTAATCTCCTCTCCAAAGGAAATTCTATTACACATCATGGAATTGATTCAATTAAAACATTTTGATGAAATTATTCAATTATTTAAGATTAAGATTAACAACCACAAACAAGATTAAACTAATTATATATTAGACAAATGCCAAATAAATGCGAGAACTTACAGGTAAATCTTTTAATTTGGTATTCCACACATCAGGAGGAATTTGAAATTTCAAACTTTCTAAAGCTTGATTCATAGACTCCCTGGACTTCTTCATCTGGTTTTCAAGTTTTCTCTTCATGATTGCAACTATCAAGGGGAAAAAAAAGATATAGAGGGTAAGCAGCATACAACTTTGGTTATGAACAAATTGTTAACAAATGATCTGGCAAAATTGCATAACATTACAACAACATTTCAAAGATTCTCAAAAAATTAATAATTAAGGTCAATGCCAAAATCAGGAGGAGGCAACTTTTAATCCATGGATGCATGACCTGGGTCTCGTGGACCTGGCAGCATGTTTATATCTAAATTTCTTTATCATTTTAACATTTTCTTCAATCCTATCTTCTTTTAACACCTTAATCAAAGTTCTCTTTCCCACGTTATACTATGTTTTGAACATGTAGGTTTTTGTAATTCAATGTTTTTATCTGTATGCCCCTTTTACAGAACCTGGGTGTTTTAGACCAGAGACTATTTGGGCAATTTGTTCCATGGCAGAGGCTTTATAAATAATCAATGAGTATCTGTAGGCCATCTACAAGCCATTTTATTTGTTTGAGTAGATTCGTAAGTACCAGCACTAGAGTGCAACCCTTATGTTACTTATTATTTGTAGTTAGTTGTGTATTGAAGCAGGATATTCTGCTTTCATGCAACATGAATATTTCATTTACATTTATTGTTGAGATACGAGTGTTTCATTGTCGTGAGAAGTACTGTTGGTAGTTATGGTAAGTGGTGAACTAATACTTGCATTTTATCTTTAGTCATTGATTGTTACAAATTAATTGAGTTTCAAATTTTTAATTTTTAGGTTAGTGTTATTTTCTTCTATGTATAATACAAAATGATAAAAACTAATTGTAATCTGTTTCTTGAAGATATGTCAACATCCCGGACAAGCGAGTCTGATTCAGTGCCATCCTCTTCTACAAACTTTGAACCAGTCATTTCAGAATGGATAGCTGAAGTTGAATACTTGAGGATTCAGGAGAGAGATTCTGATGAGTCCTTTATGTCATCAGAAGCAGAGAAAAGTACATCTGAGAAATTCGTCAGAACAATTTTAGAGCCATGAAGATGAAGGAGACACATCTTTATTTCAGAATCATCAAAGTTCTATTGATGATGTATTTGTTTCTCCAAATGGTTCAGTTTGGAGGAAAGAAACACCTTTGCAAGATGTCATGTGCGCATAATGTCATCAAATTTCAGCCGGGTCCTTTGAGAGTCAATACAACTGCAAATTTAAAAGATGCTTGGGATTATTTATTTTATCCCTCCAGTAATTGTGGAAGAAATAAAGGTGAACAAATTTGGAAACACAACTAGTATCGTTGGAAAAATTACAAAAGTGGCAATATATTAGTATTGCATAAATAAATGCATTTCTTGGAATACTTTTTCATTCTGGTGCGGATAATATTTGGGACGTTCCAATTAGAGAAATATTTTTGGGAAATTATGCCAATCCAATTTACCGAGCAACAATGCCCATGAATAGGTTTAAAGACATTAGGCAGTATCTTTGTTTTGATGACAAGACTGACAAGGGAAGTCAGATTACAAACAGAACCTTGTTTACATTAGTTATCCTTGGGGAATAATCATTCAACAACGCTGCAAAGTATTTGTGACAAATGAGCATGCTACGATTGATAAACAACTAGTGTCTTTCAGAGGACTATGTAAATTAAAGCAATACTTGTCTAGTAAGCCAGGAAAAAAAGGGTTTGAAAATATTTTGGAAGAGCAAGTCATCCTCAGAGTATGCTATAGAAGGATTGATTTACATAGGGAGAGAGATTGGCAGGCCTCCTCAGAAAGACAAAGCTATGAACACTGTGAAGCGCTTGGTGGAAACAATTACAAACTCTTCCCAAAATGTTACACGTGTGCCTCTTGCTTGCTACCTTATAGATACAAAGTTAACATTAATAGGAACAATGAGAGAGAACAAGAGAGATAGTAGCAGAATTGTAATCCAAATTGGCTATTGATATTTACTCTTACAAATTTGGGTTTCGAAAGGACTTGGCATTAGTTAGCTAGGCCCCAAAAAGATTAAAAATTGTTGTACTTCCAAGTACAATGGATCATAACAAAATCATTGAAGACAATACAATGAAGAAGAAACCAGAAATCGTATTAATTATAAAACTAAATGAGGTGTAGATATCATGAACCAGAGAGTACAGAATTACACCTGCAAGCATCAAACAAAAAGATGGCCGATGGCACTTTGGTGTAATGTAATGGACATTGTTGCATTGATTGCCTTTGTACTTCGCCAATGCCAACTTCCAAATTTTCATCCAAAGATTTCCTATAAAAGGTACCTATTCCTTAGAGTTGTCAATCGAACTAATGAAGCCTTATGTGATGGAAAGATCAACAAAAGCCTCCCTGCAAGGAGTGTAAGAATGAACATAGAAAAGATTTAGGTGAGGCAGAAACTCCAAATTCTGATCCAACAGAACAATGAAAAAAAAGGTGTTGTATATGCCCACCAAAGATAGAAAAGTTATGACAATCTGCTGCAAATGCAGCAAGCGCATGTGCAAGGAGCCCAGTATTTTTATTTGAGAGGACGGCGGAGAATGAAAAAGTTTTAAAAAAATTTAAAAAACAATTTGAATTTTTTTAGAGTATTTTGTTAGAAATATTTGTTATTTAATTCTAAAAATCATATTTGACAAAATAAATATCTATTTTCATTGAAATATGGACAAAAATTATTTATTTCAAAAACACCCTGAAAATAAACACCGGGTGTTTGGACCCAGGTCATGGAAGTGTTAAAATAGTAGGTAATGGATCCAAAGGTTAAGCCTGAAGTTACCACCTATTCAGAATTCACTGTCATTTGAAAGGGCTGAAACTAACTTGCATTTCACTTATACAACATAAAGACCTTAGAATTTCTCCAAAAATAAAACACTAGGACTTAAATGCTGTACAATAATAATCCCAGAACTACAGCATGATTATATAAATCCACAGGAAGAGAGTACACAACTGAGGCAAGTCTGGATTTACAGAAACTAATTTTTCTTTCAATTAACAAAATATATAAAAATATGGGTGAGCACCATTTTGTCCTATTCCTTTCATATATAGGAAAAATATTCTAACACATACACCTACTTACATTGATTATTCAAGGTTGCTACATATTGGTCAACTTCTCTAGCACGGGTGTTTTTCCTTCCACGTCTCTTCTTCTCCATTTCTAAAAAGAAATATATATGTTGGCAAGTTTCACTGCTCACAAGAAATTCAGAACATGGAACAAAATTCGTAAAAAGTAATATTACTACCATTAAGAACTGGTTTCTAAGTAGGTATACATCGTAACATAAATATTCAAAAGGTGCAATTAGAAAATGTAACACAAAAACGCATCTGAAAGTTACATACCTTAAGGCTTATCAGTTACCAGAAATATCACACGAATACCTACAATGATATGTATCAAAGAACCACCCGACTTCTGTCCGTGCCTTTGTAGAAAACTCAGGTGCAGGTCCGCCCGCTTCGGTTTGGTTTGAATTGAACCTATTTTGGAACCGCTGCTTCGCAGCGGTGGTGGGGAGATCACTTTCATGCATATACTGCAATTTTCGTAACTGTGCCCCTGACAGCAATCAGCTGCCATCCAATCGGGAGCTTATATTTCGCTATAGTGACGTCACTATGATGACGTTAGAGCTCTCGATTAGATGAAACCGTCTACAGCTGATATCTGTCAGGGGCACAGATATAAAAAATTCCAGTATATAAGATGTATATAGAGATGTCGAGAATGACGTCACAAGTTTGGCGGGAAAGTGTTGGGTGGCAACCTCTGGATTACGAATAAAAAAAACTATTCTTAGCGCATTATACTGCGATTTTTGTAGGAAGAGCTCTCAAGATAACTCAAATCCCATCTCCGCGATGGAATATGTCACGACATTTCGCGTCTTTTCTCGGTCTTGCCGGTAGAAGACGCATGATCGCAAGCACTGCTTCATACGGTCGCGATCGTGCGAAATCTAGCGGAACGACTGTGAATGATACGAAATGTCGTGACATATTCCATCGCGAAGATGGGATTTGAGTTATCTTGAGAGCTCTTCCTACAAAAATCGCAGTATAGGCCCGCAACAGACTACACCGAGGAATGCGTTGCGAGAAATGTGCGACGAGAAATGTGGAAATAAGCCGGCGAGGCTGCGTCCACACAGTACAAAGAGGTTATCCGATGTCTCGAAATGCCTTTATGTGCCACAAGCCGAGAGTGATGGCAGCAGTTTTAGCTATGAGATCATCTGAGAGTCCCATTTCTTGTTTTATTAAATGCTCTTATGTAATTTTTACTCGTGATATCCTTGTTTTGTTACAATAATCGTAAACCATTTGTTTAACGAGTTCGAATTACCTAGAGAGAAACACACTACTACATTGCATACAAATCATTATTTAATGTAAAAAAAACAAGAAGTGAAGTGACATATAAGGGAGAAGTTGTACATCAGCAAATTTTCTTGAACTCCGTAATCTCTACCACGCTCTGGTTTACTATATTTGTAGGTTGAATAATGAATAATGATAAAATAATTCATAATAAAATTCACAATTAATAAATTCATTCATAAATACCAATTAAGAAAAGTAATAAATATTAATTCAATTCTTTCAAAATACCCTTTCAAGTTTCTTGCTTCAATTTTTTATTTTTATATTACTCATTATGAGCGGATTTCACACAAGAATATCTTCCATACGTGTTCATTTCCGTTTGAAGAGAAAATTCACGGAAACAATTACAAAATCGCATCTTTTACTGCCAAACGTTATAACTTCACTCAGTTCTATGCACTGTTTGGTGTTTTCCTGCGGCAGCGAACGCCCAAATGTCGTATAACAAGTGAAGGAGTAGAAATGTGTCCGAGAAAACTCGCTCGCCGACCGACTCGAGCGAGGAACTCTTTCGCCTCCGCAGAGGCGAACGAGGAAACTCTTTCAAGTGTGTGGGGGTCCATAAGAGTCCCTTGTTTCGATTTTCCACATTTCTCGTCGCACATTTCTGGAAACACATTCCTCGGCGTAGTCTGTTGCGGGCCTTAGTAAGTTTTCGGCTGTATTAAGTGGTTGCTGAGGTTTATGTTATCATATTTGTTATTTACAATAATTTTTGTATTCTTTCGGTTTCTTTAGATACTGGCTGCGCATCTTGTTCACAAATTTAATTTAAAGAAGCATTATTCTATCAGACATATGAAAAGTGCCAACGAATTTCGGGCCTCATTGCTACTCGAGTAGAAGCGACTCATTTTGTATATTTTTATAAACTGTCGGTTTTTACTTTCTCGCCTTACAAAAACTTCGTAAGAAGAGAAAGTTATGTTATCGTGCGCCGGAAAACGCCGAATTTTCACCAGAGAAACTCTTACAGGGGTCTGGTAACGAAAAAGTGGATAAATTCTGTTGCTAAATTTAGAGAAAAAATCCTGTAACTCGAGGTGAAGCCATAATCCATGTTTGGTTGCTTCTTGATTCCGAAAACTCGACTGACAGCAAAACGTCCGTCTGTGGTTGTCAAGAATAAAAAAAAATAAAAAAAATTTAAAAAATTTAACAATTTCACAAAACTCTTACAATGCTGTGAAAACACAAAATGAAAGGCACACACTGATTAAGCGATGCTACCTGACTAACACAGCAAGAAAAAACAAATTAATGTAAACATTGCAGAATGTATTGAAAGGTTACGAGGCACACATGGCTGGATTTTCCAAACCAGACCACTCTCACAGCACCACAGCTCCTCCTAATTACACAGCTGTCTAGTAGAGGGTCTCAGTGCAGATAGCAAGAAATGCCTTTCACCGACGTGAATGCTTCACGCCCAAAGTCCACCACAGCCCCTTCCGCCTTGGCCCAAAACTCCACCAGCGTTCGCACCCGCTAACCGCCCAGCTTCTGGCCCGCCCCGAGTTTTGACACCGGGCGGGGCCAGCACCCTCTGGCAGCACCCGCCAGCACCCTGCTGGCGGGGCGCAGAGGGCGGCCAGCCGGCCACCCGGAGGAGGGGCGGACGGAGGCGGGGGAGGTACGGGCGGCGACGGCGGTGGTGGTGGTGGTGGTGGTGGTGGCAGCGGCGGTGACGTCATCGGTGCGGCGGCGAGGGTAGCTGGTTGCAACCTGGCCGGGCGGCGGTAGAACCGCCCCATTCGTAGAGGCGCGGGGAAACAATGATTAATTAATGTCTTAATTCATTAATTAATTTTTTTTAAGTGGGACGCGTGAACTTTGGAGTTGGCGCCCCCATAACACACTGGTGTAGCATGGAACTCCCATAATTTGGCGGGAGTACCACTAAGAGTGCCCAGGTGGGCGGAAGTCGCAGGAACTGGTACGCGCCGACCAAAATGTGCTAACAGTGGTCAACGCTAGCGCCTAAACCGTTCAGGCGATTATTTTTCAAATTGATATTCCCCAATCGCTTTTAATGATGTCGAGGCTTCTGGAATTTGAAACCGATAGTTTAACTTAGGGGCGGGATAGTTTACATGGAGCCCCTAGGACATTTTTAAAGTTTAAAAAAAAATGGCTCCAAAAATTTTGATTAAATTTTGTTGTTGAATAGTGCGAAGATTGTTTAAAAAGAATGATATAGGTATCATTTCCGTTAATATCCCCAATTTTTCGAAAGTTGAAAAAAAAAAATTTCAAAACTGCAAACTTGAAGACAGAGATTTCTGCATCAGACTAAGTCGGTTGTACGAAATAAGCACTTTAAATAAGGCCAATTTTTTCGAAAAAACAGTAGTTTTTCCATAAATTGCGTTTGAAATTTCCCAAAATTTTGTTTCTCAAAAACCGCTTCAAATTTTTCTTTAAATTTTCTTCACTATGTAATAAGATACGGTAAAAAATATGGCGATATTTCCGGGTATTGCTTCGTTTTCCGAAAATTTCAAAAAATATTTTTAAAACTACAAAATTGTAGATAGAGATTTTTGCCTGACAAAGTCTCTTGTACAAAATTAGTTCTTTAAAAATGTCATATACAATTTTCTGAAAAAATTAATAGTTTTTGCTTAATTTGCGCTTGAAATTTACGAAAAAATCTTAAAAACTGCTCCAATTTTTTTCTTTAAATTTTCTCTAAATGTGGAATAAGGGACGGGAAATAAAGAAATAAACTAGTGATACTATACAATGACACAGATTTTCTCGCTGAACTTAGTTTTCTAACCTATTTAGTCTGAAATAGTTTTTCGGTTATGAATGATTAATTATATTCCCAGATACCTTATTTGGGGCCCCAAAGGGAATTTTTTCACATTCTCTGGATTTTTCGGCTTCCTAATGCTAGAAATGACACCACCATACACTTATTATTATGATATAAGTGTAAATGCCATGCATTCCCGGGGTGGTCGCTGTCACTAAATGGCGAGCATGGATTCAGCTCTTCCGAGGGAAGCGACACTGGTTCGAGGCCTGGTCGGGGAATATTATTTGTCAAAATTCTCTATTGTCGCAGGAAATAATTGAGAATTCTAGAAACTTTATTGGAAACCATTTGAAGCCATTCGAATCACAAATAATTACGATAACTACGATAATTACGATAAACAAACTGGAAGTACCTGTATCTAATTTTCGAATTTTTTACTTTTTAAAAATTTTTCACATCTCTTCTTGAATTTGTAAAACGTATGTACCAGCATATCAATTGTTTTCCTATCATGCATTTACCATTTTATGGCTATGTTCGATTCATTTTAGGGCTCTGTTCGATCCGTACGGTGCTTGTGTGGCGTAGTGGTATGTGCCGGACCGTTAACTTTGAGGATCTGATTTCAGGTGTTTGAACGGACAAAATTGTTGGTTGAAAACACTTTTGCTGTTTTACGTAGAAGGGGGGTAGTAGAATATTGCGGGGCATTTACAAACAATGCAATGTGCTTTGGTAGCGTCACTATACTTCAGTTTTTCTTTCTTGACGCACGGGGGAAGGGGGGCAATAAAATGGAATATCTCACGGTATTTCGCGTCGTTCTCGGTTCTGCCGCTAGGAGTCGCATATCGCGACTGTATCGAGCAGTGCTGGCGATCACGCGATTCCTGGAGGCACAACGGAGAACGACGCTAAATACCGTGAGATATTCCATTTTATTGACATACCCCCGTGCGCCAGGAAAGAAAAACCGAAATAAAATGCCCTTTACGATGACATAAACGCTATATTGCTCTAGTCTTTTGTTTTTTCAACAATAACGATATGTTATTTCTTGACTTGTCTGTCACTCGTTAATATTTACATTAGTGGCGGTTTATTAACATTATTATATTTATGAGTACATGTACTTTAAATAATGTCGAGTAAAGTTTCTCAAAAACTCAACCATTTTCTGTGAAAATTAGCTCAAAATCCACACTTTCAGAACGGCTCAAAACGCTATTTTCTCATAAATGGCTCTAAAGTTTTTCTTCAAATTTTTCGTAGTAGTACTAATTGCACTCTTTAATAAGCCGTAAATCCATTTTAGGGTGTTTTCTGTTGTCTTTTTCAAAAATTACACAAATGTAGGTAATTGTTTTGAAAGATGTCTCACAACTTTAATATGCACATTACCTGCAATTTGTAAACATTATTGTAATTGTGAGTGTAAGTGCTCAAATAACTTCAAATGAAGGGTTTCGAAAACTAAACAATTTTCTGGGAAAAAGAGCTTCAAATTTCGCATTTACAGTAGCGCTTCAACGCCATTTTCTTAAAAACAGCTTCAATTTTTTCAAGGAAAATTGTCAGGTACGACGACGTTTTAGTATTCTTTAATATTCTAAAATTAACAATTCCGTTCTACAATTAAGAAACCGAAAAATTAAGAAAATATCAAAAAATGCAGTTTGGAGGCGATAGATAGCAGTTGGCACGAATACGTGGTAAGTCTGAATAGCTAGCTGAGGCCAAAGAAAATAGAAAACTAAGACGGGAAAGTCTGTGCCATTCTTTAGCACCACTAGTTTCTTCCAGTCTTGTGGCGCTGACGAAGCCCTTTGCCCTCCATCCCATTTTTCGTATCGCTTCTTCCAGCACCTTCTTCACGTTGGTTTGCGTTGCGAGCCGATCGCGCCTAGTGCGGCCAACCACTGGAGAAAACCTCCTCGTTTCTCAAGGGGAAGAACACGTCGCTGCCGGCTCTGGCGACCCTTGCGTCGTTTCCGCCCTCCACCACCGATCTTCTTAGCACGAGGCGTCGTGAGGCGGTTCTGGATTGCACCCTCGTGGGAAGGTCTTTCCTGCTGCGATGGTTCTGTGCATATGTACGCCTCCCTCGTAACTGTACGCTCTACACGTAACGGTCCTCCTTGATACATACTAGGCCTTTACAATTACTAGAACGCTCGTGACGCCACCGGCGACACTAATGGAAGCTCCATACAATACACAAAGAGAAGGTACAAATGAAAATCGTCTATATGTGGCGAGGGCGACTCCTCACGTAGTCGAAAAGCGAGAGTCTGTCCCTTCTTCACTCGTTAGGCTCATACGACTCGTAATTCCCAGAAAAGGCCATCTGGTTGCACGATCTCCTGGTCGCGCTTCAGGGAAACGCGGCCTAATCAGTTATATAAAGATGATCTGGACTATATTGCAACCTCACAAGTTCAACTGCCAAACATATATCATAAATCGTACAATTTAAAATGCCTTACTAAAACAGTTTTTTAATCTGTTATTTGTAACTTACTTAAACTCAATTTAAGAATTCATATCTACTCGCACGCTGATTGGTTGAACGCCCTTGGAGGTGAGAACTATACTCTCTCCCACCGCCGATCATGCGAGCAAGCTCAGTCGACCTGGTGAATTTGTCGCGTACGCACGCAGCGACACTCGGCTCCTTGTTTTTTTTCTAAATTCCAGTCTTAAATGTACAAATGCAAGTTTTCTGACTTGTGCAGTGTTCAATGTGTGTAGCAACTAATCACTGTCGCTCAAATGAACGTTGTCAACAACTCACACTTTCTACCAGCGACGGTAAGTATGAATTAATGCTCGCTTCTTTATATCACATATTCGCACGATAGTTAATAACGTACGTAAAATTAACTGTACCCAATATTAATTTATTATTATGGCTGTGTGATATGATCGAACAGTCCCTATACAGCCAGCCTTTCATCTTACGCAATATGACGCAATTCAGTAGTCGCTGCCTCCGTGACGCGAGCGTATCCTTGTCTGTATGTGAGTACCGAACTAGGCAAGTGCTGCCAAACGTCTACCACGAAACTGCGTTGTGCTCTTCCAGCTCAGCATGTGTGTCCTCGCAGGTGGTAACACCGACCTTGTGACCGGCTAACCAGCGGTTGTGCTCTCGTCCTTCAACTACAAGTACTGTTTTTCGTCACCCATGACAAGGCACATCATAGGATGTAATGTATTTTCTATGAGTTTTCTTACAGCTTTAGCTTAATAACTAATTGTATTCACTATTCCTCTTTGTATTCATTTAGCAATTTAATTATATTCGTTAACTTCACATGTTTGTTGACTTCTTTCTCAATGATGATGACAGCACTTGAGTAATTAATTTCAGGAACGCAAGGCTGGCGACTTGCAAATATTTAACTCATCGCCAGTGGTCCTCCAAGGAAAGTGGGCTATCCAGAGGATGGCAGAGTGGGATGTAAACGGATCACGCCCTAATTAATTCACGGTCCACTAATTACAAACACAGGACTCCCCCTAACAGGTGTGTACATCGAGTTTCAATGGAGAGGGGCGGTTGTTATAAGCATCCACATCTACGTACACCAACAGATAAATGACTAGGTGTGCGGCGCTGCGCAGTGCGAGCGTGCCATCGCACGGTATATCGAACCTTTTACGAACCGTCGGCAGCATGTACCAGATCCCCTCAAGTATTGGGTTTACGGGTTTATGGGGATATAGCCTTTTTATCGTGAGTAGGGAGGCAGGCGACACCACACATAGAACGGTATCGAAGGTCTGTTGTATATACGAAACGGTCACTGTATCTTGTGCGTCGGTCGGCTGTGCCAAATTGATGAGACGTCGGTTGTGCACTTGAACGGTCTCCGGATGCTGTGATACGTCTACCGTCATAATTTTCTTTAGGAAATGGTCTTCGACATACTTTTTGGTATAAATCTAGTCCTCCGCCTCCGGTGGCAACATCTCTGCGATATTGTCCATTTTCATCACGGTTTTTGTGACACATTGATGGAGCTGTGCTTCCTCATTATGGTGTCCACCTACACTGGTGCACGCATCTTACGGATCTTGCGGGTTCGCCACGTCAATGATGCATCGCTTACGCAAACCCGGCGCTTTTATAGTCCAAGGACAGCATGTTGTTCGCATACGCTATGTTGACAGCTATGTTGACAACATTGGGGTAACGCCACTGTCTTCACTCGCGCACCTTTCATGTCCACGACAAGTATTTTATTCTGTCGTTCGAACATGGGTACACGGTACGTGAGTGATAATAATGTGCACGCGTCCGATATGATGATAATTGAGACGACATTCGTAATTCGTTTTTGCTTCGCGTTGAAGACGTTACCATTGAGGGAGAGGGCAGATTTGGTCGCATACTCTTTGCACTCTTCCAGAGCGTCGGCGGTCCTTTTGTTCTCGTAGGCTTCTCGTGAACTTCCTCCCCCTCTCTTCCCCTGCGTAGAACGCGTTGTGGCCGCCCGACCGTATCCATTGTGGATGCAACTTGTGCCTTCACGCATCTTATAAAGGTGTGCCGACCCATGTGCCAGTACAGGCACGGGCAGTCCACGTCGACCCTTTCGTACGCCATGGTCTTTCTGTCACAACCGGTGACGCTGTCCGTTCGTAACGTGATGCCCGTGTCAGGAGAGAAACCGCCGGACCTTGAAGGGAGTCATAGCCCTCTCCTTCCAGACAGCGTAAGTGCACTCCACACAGATCCCTCGGGCTGCAGAAAAACGTTAACGACTTCCACACTCGGTACAAGAAATCCACATACAATACATGTACGTTACTTTACAACGCACTGACAGATGATATTAAACAATTAAAGTCGGTACAAAAATTTAAGCTAAGAGTAAAATCTTGTCTGCTGCATAACTGTTTCTATACAATTAGAGACTATACTGTTTATTTTAACAAAACAATGATATATAATGAATTAGGTTACATTTGTATTGTATACATTTAAAAAATTAAATACGCTTGTAACAAATAATGTACTTCGGCTTCCGGGTCAATGACCCCCATCTCTTCCAGTTTCCCTGATCCATTGAGCAAATGCTGAAATGGCCCCTTGTTTTGCTTCTGGACGAAAATGTAGCTTCACTGTGCGCACGTTTGTTGAGCACTCCTTTTGCTTGTAGTGGTAGGAGTAGAATTGCTGTTCGTTACTATTTTGTTAGCAATGCAGAAAAATTAAATCAGCAGTTCATTTCCCGTTGAAATTGATTTTCTATAACTCGGGAAAAAACTTTTTTCTAAAATATTAATTTCTCTAATTTCGCTTGTTGTTTTTTTAATTTTGGGCCTCAAGAAAATGCACGCATATAATCTCTTCCCCCATACGTCAGATACAGTTTTTACTGTTTTTTGACCAAATAAATAAATAAATACACTCTTCACCATGCCTAACGGTCTCAAGTGCGAACACATCTACCTGTAAGCGAAAACCATTTATCAACCTATCTTCAAGTTTTCGCGAGCCGTATGCGAGAGCGGACGCGCAGGTGTCTCGTTCCACTGTACATCGACCACGACATTGTATCACCGGACGAGGAGAAACCGAACAGCATCTTTACTTTCAATCATATCGCCACCGAACAGTAAGATTGCATCAGAGACTACTTCGCTGGGGTCGCTTCGCGACGTGCTCTACCTCTGTCAAACCTACACTAACAACCTCCCCTACCTACTCGTCCGTGATAACGCCAATCTCATTATTGCCTTTCGTCAAATCTACACGAATTTAGATCACATTTATCTTTACGACGACGCGAAATATTCCATCATGAAGACAAGCCCTCACACGCCAAGTAATTAAACCCCAAGTATAGCTGTGTATTGCGATTTCGTAGCTTTAAAGTAAAATAAAATAAATTCCAAAATTTAATTTGACGAAAAAGAGTTTTGAAGTTGGAAAAGTTTCTGGACATTCTTTTAAAATTTATTTTATGTCGCATCAACTAATAAGGTTATTATCAACAAACATATTAACTAGAGCTCTGCAATCAGGCGAAAACAACCGCTCGAGAATCTCGGGCTCCGCGCCGACGCTCGGCGAAGGGAGGGGGACCTTGCTTGGGGGGGAAGAGATAGCTGTTTAACGGACATTTCGACCGGCCCTTGCGGCTCCCGCCGAGACTCGGGAGTCGCCGAGCGCCCGGGCGCTCGAGCGCTCGAGCGCTCGGCCGCTCGGCCAAGCGCCGGACTGCACAGTAGCTTCGCCCCTCAATGCATGTACGGGATATAAAGTCGCCGCATATAGATATCGCAACACTTTCAATTCATTGTAATCGAAAGAAAATACAATTTCAATTAAACGATTAATTTGTTGAAAAGTAACAATTTATCGATAGACTGGAAATAATTTTATAGAGACAAACAATACATTTTTTGAAAGAATTAAGGCAAACAAAGACTCTGAAAATAAATTTTTCTTTTTTTTCTATATTTATAGTGCTTAAGGGAAGATAATTCAGTGGTTAGGCGGAAGAGCAGGCCAAATGGCCTGAGCCTCGCCACAAATACAGACATTTATTTATTTATTTATATTTATAATTCGTTGCGTACCAATTGTAATGTCATTGAAGTTTCTTACAAACCCGAATATAAGGCATATTTATTAAATACAATGAATATTTGGTCATAATTTCACGAGTATATAAGAAAAAGCATATGCTAAACAAAAATGAGGTGGGTACTATTTTCCTTGCGTCAAAACGTCTTGTCGTCATTGGGCGTAGAAATTTATTGTGAAAAAGTTGATGTAAGCCTCCATGGCCCCTGTATTTGTCGACTCAGTCGGCGGCCAAACAACAGCGGTCACGGCACCTATTCAACTTCATAATTCAAAATACATTATCTACTATTATATACACACGTTTAACATTATTTTAAATTCAGCATAAGTATTCACGAAATGATGCATATAAAGTTTTATATGTACGAGTACAATGTTTTTCAATTACTCCATTATTTTACGTTTCAATGCAAGATAAGCGATTAATTGTAATTAAAAAATCGTAAAAGCCGAAATTCTGAATCATTGGCTTGTGTGGAGTAGTATTGAAGCTCCACGAGACCCCCTTCCTTTGGGTGAACTATTGCTCAGCGTGGCAGGAAGCGATAACAAAGGTTGTGCGAGGTGACTCGGTGGCTCCCACGAAGCGCGCCATCGCCTTTGCGACGAAATTTCCAGGAAAGGACAGAAAGCAGTTGAAAGAGAAGGGTCGAGATATGTGCACAAAGCTTTCCTCGAAAGATATTGAGAAGCTAGCAAACTTTCAATGAGCTCAAAACAATGCTGGGGTGACTGAGGCACCCCGCGCGCCTACTGCCGGGTTAAGAAACTAAGACCTGCTTTTCAGATGCCTGAAAATTACAACAACACAAACAAAAATACAAAATTGGAAGGGAAAGGAACTAATATATTTCATTGCTCTTGCATCTAAATTTAGCAGAGCATTTATATTTACACCATATAAAACGAAGAAAAATTAATGATTTTATGTTCATTAGAATAAAATGGGCAATTTCCGAAACATCCGATGCCTAGTCATTACAAAGAACGGAATTTATCTCTAAAACTTTTGAATGCTGTTTCTTTGAAGTCACAGGCAAAACTACAATATATCCACTAGAGGTTCTCCAGTGCGTCCGAAGAGTCGATTTTTAAAGCTTTTTATTCTTTTTTTAATTAAAATTTATTATTTGAAAAGTAATATTAAAATTCCTCTATACTTTAAATTTTGAAAAAACGAAATTATTGGTCATTTATTTTAAAAACCATTCAATACCCGTTCCTTTTCCTGAAACTTGGCATTAGATATTTACTCCGACGTGTCGGCCGATTGTTACGTGGCGCAGTTCGCCTGAACGGGGTCCGCCGGTTGTTGAGTCTCGGCCGGTTGTCGCGACTTGCTACTAACTGTTTTCAAAGGAACTTACAACTTTTGACTTTTTAGAGTCTACCAACCTTATAGTATTAAATTTTATTTTAACATATATTCTGATTACTTTAACACATTTCCTTGTTCAATGAAAATTTACAAAAAAATAGTGGTGCTACAGAATGGGACAGACTTTCCCGTATTAGTTTTCTATTTCCTTGGGTCTTCGCTAGCTATTCGGAATTGCGACATGCTCTTTTTTGCCAGCTAACATCTATCACCGCCAAAAGTACATTTTTTGTCATTTTCTTAATTTTTCGATTTCCTATTGGTAGAACGAAAATATTAATTTTAAAATATTAAAGAACACAGAAACCTAGCCGTAAATGGCAATTTTCTTTTAAAATTTATGTGCCGTTTAAGAGAAAATGGCATTGTAGCACTACTAAAAATGCGAAATTTGAAGCTCATTTTCACAGAAAATTATTGAGTTTTCAAAATACTTTATTTAAAGTTATTTGAAGCACTTACACTCACAAATATAAAAATTTTTACAAATTGCTTGTAATGTGCATATTAAAGATGTAAGAGATCGTTAAAAAATACAATTATGTAATTTTTGAAAAAACAAAAAAATAACTCAAAATAAACTTTACGCTATACTAAAGAGTGTAATTAGCACTATCCGTTACAAAAGTTTCAAGGAAAAATTTGCAGCCATATACGAGAAAATGGCGTTTGAGCATTTCTGAAAATGCCGAAATTTGAACTATTTTTCACACAAAACGGTAGTGTTTTCGAGAAACTTTACTTGACACTATTTAAAGCATATATACTCGTAAATATAATAATGTGAAAAAATCGCCCATAATGTAAATATTAACGACGTGAGAGACAAGTAAAAATTTTTTTGAAAAATCCAACCGATAGACCAAAATGGCTTTGATGTCATTGATAGAGTGATTGACCACTATCCCTACCAAAAGTTTAAAGAAAAAATTTGGAGCCTTTTTTGAGAAAATATTGTTTTTGTAATTGCACGAAACCTATCGCAATATTGCACGAAAACTACCAAAATTTTGAGAAACATTTACATGACCTTTATTAAAGAACTCAATATGCAGAACAAATTTTAATTGAAGAAAAAATCTCAATTTTGTAGTTGGAGAAAGATGCCGAAAAAAAGTCAAACTTTCACAATTTTCGAAAATTCAGAGCTGTATGTGAAAATCGGACCTATGCCATGTTAAAAAGTGTATTTTACTCTATTCATACAAGAAATTTAAAGAAATAATTTGGAGCCGTTTTTGAGAAAATTTTGAAAATCCCCGGGGGGCTTCATATACAGTACCCCCAAATTTTGAAGAATCTTTTTCAAAATCCCAAAGCTTCGACTAGAATCAGATCGACCGGGGAATATCCATTTTGGAAGAAATCGTACGTATGGTTTAGGCGCTAGCAGTGTTCACAGACGGACAGGCAGACGTTTTCCTTTCAATTGGGTTTTCGGTATCAAGGACCTAGAAAACAGGGTTTCTGGCTACACCACTTGTTAGGGGATTTTTTTCTTTATTTAGCAACTGGTTTTATCCACTTATTCGTTTTCACGGCCTGGCAATGAATTTTTTTCCGCCAAAAATTGGCCATTTTTTCGCGCAGCATTACATAACTTTCCCTATACTACGTATATCACTCCGTGTATACGTACGTATACGGGAAAGTAAAAATGGTGTTACAAGAGTCCCATCTTTTTTCACAAAATCTTCAAACGTGTTTTAGGTAACGGCTTTGTCATAATGTCCGTCACCTGATATTCGGTTGGAATTTGTTGTCCTTCACCAAGTTTTCACGGATAAAAAATACTTGATTGCTATGTGTTCGGTTCGACGATGAAACTACGGGTTCTGCGCCAACCTTACTGCTGCAGAATTGTCACGCTGTAGAACTGGAACTTGAGACAACTTGGTAACTTCACTGAATAACCGAGTTAACCATATGATTTCTTTTACAGCTTCATTTTCAGCAACCAGTTCAGCTTCACTTGTAGACTTGCCACCATAGCCTGTCTCTGACTTAACCATGAAATTGCTTCTCCTGCATAATTGATAACAGCCCCGGATGTTGATCGACCAGTCTTCGAACAGGCTCCAAAATCTGCATCACTGTAGAAGTCCAAGGTTGCACCTTTCTGTGATTTGTATAAAACTCCATACTCAATTGTTCCTGCCAGATAACGAAAAACCCTTTTTAGTCTTATTATATCTTCAGTTTTGGGATTTTCAAGTGATCTTGACCAGACACTGACAGAAAAAGCTAAATCAGGTGCCAACCATTAGGTACAGTAATGCTCCGACAGCTTCTCTATATGAAAATTTTGGTTCTTCAGAATCTTTTCCTGATTGTAAAACATCTGCAACTTTCAACACTGGAGTCGATACAGCTTTACATTCAGCAAAGTTGAAACGCTTTAAGATGTCTGGCATATGCCTTCTGATGAATTTTGATACTAGCGTCTTGAATACCGTCTTTGATACCAGCGTATGAAACGTCTTGTTCAATTTGTAAGCCCACAAAATACGTTGCAGATTCTGTTGTGACTTTGAACTGTGCTTTCAATTCTTCAAAAAACATCTTCAAGGCATCCTCATCAATAGCTGCCACTATTCCATCGTCCACATACAGAACTACCATTAGCTCTCTGCCTTTTTCATTTTTGATATAAAGACATTGATCTGCTTGACTCACCTTAAAACCAATACCAAGCAAAAGTTTTCAAAGCGCTTGTTCCAGCACCTTGGTTCTTGTTTTAAACCGAATAAACTCCTTTTACATATTCTGTTGGTGCCATCTTCATATCCTCTTGGTTGTGCCATATAAAGTCTCTTTGAGTTCTCCATATAGGAAGACTCTTGATATATCAAATTGTGCAAGATGCTTGCAGTTTACTCGGTTATTCAGTGAGTTAACATACTTGCAGCAACACTCAAAATAGATCGAATAGTTTTCTTTGTTGTCTTCTTTGCAACTGGGCTAAATGTTTGTGTGTAGTCAACACCTTCAGCCGGAAAACCTATTTACACGGTATTGCCTTAGCACCTTTCGGTAAATCTTCAAGTTTCCAAGTTTCATTTTCCATCAATGAATCCTTCTCTTCGTCCATTGCTCTTTTCCATTCTATCTTCATGTCTAAGTGCATCTTCGTAAATTTCAGGTACCTTGGTTAAGTCCTCTGACGTCATTACATACTCGTTGAGATGCTGTGTTTTTTTTAAGTTGAACGATTTCTCAAAGTAACCCCTTGTTGCTCTTCATGTAACTTCTGAAAATCATCGTCAAACTCTACATCTGTACTAGTTTCATAATCCTCTGAGCAATCTTCATTTTGAGAATCTTCATCGCTGTCAGACTCTTCTTTTTCCGCATCATATTGATCATCCTTTCTTGTTTCAGCATCTCGAAACGGTAGTTTGACCTGTTCAATACAGCATCCTGGTTTCTCTTCAAATAGCACATCTTTGGACAGAACGACGTTCTGACTTTCTTTTATCCAGATCCTGAATCGTTCATCGCCATCATATCCAAACAGATGTCTTTTCATAGTTTTTCCATCCATCTTCCTTCGTACTTGTTTTGGAATATGAGCATAACATGTTGTGCCAATGATCCTGAGATGTTTCGTTCGAGGCTTCTTCCCGATCCACAACTCACAAGGACTAATATCTTCTACAGATGATTTCCCTGTTCTATTTAAAACGTAGATAGCTGTGTTAACTAGCTCAACCCAAATTGCTTCTGGATAAGTTACATCTGGATTTGAATACTTCAGAGTCCTGGCCATCTCAATAACAGTTCTATTATCCCGTTCACAAATGCCATTTTGCTCAGGAGTATAGGGGGCTGTCAGTGGCTCTGCGATCTCATTTGAAAGCAGAATAGATCTTCATTGTCAAATGAAGTCACCGTAATGTTTTTGAATGCATGAGGAAATCTTTAAGAGCTTCCCTGACCTCTGACTTCTTTGCAACAAAATAACCATAACGAAATTTCGTGCAACTGTCTTTAAACAAAACAAGGTAACGCTTCTGGAATGATTCATCAAAAGGTCCGCACACATCCATCGAAATCAACTCAGCAGGCTTCGTTGATTTTTCTCTTATACCAAAAGGTAGACGATGTTCCTTTCCAAACACACATGGTTCACAAATGTCAGCTCCTATTTTAACCTCAATATTAAATTCCTTTTTGAGCTTTGCTTTGACATGTCGTTTGTCTTGATGACCCCATCGTTCATGATAAAGTTGAAGTTGATCAGATTTAACCTAAACTGCAAGATTTACACTAGCACCCTGTTCTGGTACTAAAGGTTAATAGTTGCCTTGTATAAGGTGCCATTCACTTCACGAATTCCACAGTTTCACTTCATTATTTATTTTTAAAACACAACGCGTAGGAATTGACTCAAACTTAGTATTCAAGTTACAATCTTGAGGACTCGACAGTTTGAGTCAATCCCTTTCCATTCAAAATTTGAAATTCACTCGGGCGGCGTTTTCCGACGATGCGCTCTTTGCCCTGGCTCGCAGGAAGGGCGTCTTCCCCACGACTATGTGAATTGCATGTAGAAGTTGGAAGAAACGTCTTTGCCCCCACGCGAGGCCTTTTTTAGCCAGGTTACAAACACAGCGATCTCGGACGCGGAGTACGCTCTCGACGGTATGGTCTCGATCCAGCGTTTTATTACAGCGCTCCCGGGCTCTCGTGGGACACCATGTTAAAAACAACCGGCGTCATGCTTGAGCTTCTCACAGACGTTGACATGGTTCTCTTTTTCGAAAAAGGTATTAGGGGCGGCCTCGCAGGTGGTCAGGCGCCATGGGGAGGCCAATCACGCACACGTGGGAGATTCCTTCAATCCATCTGATAAGGAATCTTATCTCTCCTACGTGGATGCGAATAATTTGTACGGTTTTAGTATGCGTCATCCTCTGCCCACAGGACGGTTTAAATGGTTGACGGATACTGAAATTTGCGCTTTCGATTTAAAGCAGGCGGCCGCCCAGACCGATCGCGGATACGTTCTCGAAGTCGACCTCGACTATCCAGACGAGATTCACGATCGATTGAGCGACTTGCCTCCTTGTCCTGAGACACGGGTGCCCCCCGACACGAAAAGCAGGCAAGTCAAGTTATTGGCGACGCTGTTGCCCAAGCGTCGCTACGTCATTCATATTCAAAATTTAATTCAGGCCATGGAGTTGGGCGTGCAACTCTCCAAAATTCATCGCATTCTCTCTTTTGATCAAAGTCCTTGGCTTGCCGCCTACATGGACCTCAACAATTCACGGCGCCAGCGCGCGACCTCCGATTTTGAAGATAAATTTTTTAAACTTATGAACAACTACATTTACGGGAAGTCGATGGAGGACGTGCGCAATCATCGACGCATCTATCTCACGAACAGATGGTGGGGGAGGTGTGGGGCGCGGCGTCTCATTGCAGACCCGCATTCGTGCGAAGCCACCATGTCAAGGGAGATCTCATGACCATCGAGTTGCTTAAAACAGAAGTGAAGCTCTTTAAGCCCATTTATTAAGGCTTTTGTATTTTGGAAATTTCAAAATTTAGAATGTATGATTCTTTTATAAATATTGCAAAGAGCATCTTCGCGAGCTTCATCTTCTGTACATGGACACTGATTCATTCGTTTTCTCTACCTCTACGAACGTGTACGCTGAGATGAATCGGTGTTCAGAATGGTTCGACACGTCCTGCTTTCCTCCCGATAATGCGTTTCACATCACACCACGCAATAAAAAAAGTACTGGGACTGTTTAAGGACGAATGCGGAAATGATCCCATGGTTCAATTTGCAGGTTTCCGACCAAAAATGTACTCCTTTCTCACCCGGTCTCAAGCGACTGTTTCCCGAGCAAAAGGAGTGCAGCGTTCGATTGTCAAAAAATACAAATTCGAAAATTACCTGGAGTGTTTATTTCATAATCGCATTAGAATCGATAAACAATGTTGCATACGCTCCAAAAATCATCTTAATTATTCCTTTGTCCAAAACAAGCGTTCGTTGAGTGTGGCAGACGACAAACGCTACTGGCTCGATAAATTTCAAAGTTTACCCTGGGGTCATTTCCGCATCATGTTCACGCGTCCGTCCGCTCCTTCAGCGTACACGTTCGTCCCTGCAGGCGGGGTTGTAGAGTAGGCTTTCTCTATCTATTTATTCATTTCTGTTTCATTTATTCATTCTGTTTTATTTATTTTTATATTTATTCATTTGTTTTATTTTTTATATATATTTATATATTTAAATGACAACTTTCCTTCATTTGCGCTCTAAAGACAGAGAAAAAAAGGAGGGGGGAAATATTAGTAGTGGTAGGGGGGAGCATTTGCAATGTCATGATGCTGACGACATCTTTTATTCCGTCCACGACCGTCGACATGGCAAGACGTGACACGACACTCCTCTGTGAAAACAGCGTCAACGGCGACGACAGCGGATGGGAAAGCGCACCGGTCAAGATGTGGAAAAACCTCGAGAACGTTGCCGTAGACGTCGCCACCGCCGCCTCCGAGGAAAGAGAAGAAGCTGAAAAAAGCGTGAAGATGTGGAAAGGCATTTACGACAAAGCAATTGGCATTGCCATCAGCGCGAGGAGTCTTCACGACGAGAAGAGTGCAAAATACTGGATTGGGAGGGAAAAGACTATTCACGACACTGTCGTTTTCATGCATGCAGAAGTACTATCCATCATGGAAATTGCCAGTCGGCTTTTAAAAATCCGTTTCGAAGGAGGCTCTGCGGCAACGCGTGGACCGCATCCGCCAAGTGATTCAGACTCTCCCCTCCCCGAACGAAAATACTCCTCCAGCCTATGAACCGGAAGTTTGTTCGTTGTTGTAAAGTGCAAATATGCTCGTCTCACACTCTCTTCATTCAGTCAGTGTCCGTCAACATGGCAAGACGTGAAGCGAGATTCGCCGCCGCGAGGCTCGCCTACGAAGACGCCCTCGACGAGAGCAGCGGGTGGAAGGGCGAGGCGGCCAAGCTGTGGATCAACGCCGCGAAGGCCGCAGACGATCTCTCCACTGTCGTCCGCCAGGAAAAGAACGATGCGTGGAAAATCCCTAGGCTGTGGGACATCTCCGACGCCGTGTGGAACGTCGCCTACACCGCTTAGCGTCTTCGTCAAGAGCAAACCTATCATTTCGACGATGATAAAGAAAAGGCTATGTATGACCTTGCCGTATTCATGCATACCGAAGTTCTTAGCATTATGGATCAACTCATTGCCAACCTTCAAGATACGAACATCGATACACATTACAAGCCGTGCCAGAAAAAGCTTCTACAGAAACGCATGACCTTCATCCGGAAAGACGTTCAAGCTCTCCCGTCTCCAACCGTCACATCGCACAAAGATGAATCGGAAGCGCGTCCCACAACCTCACATGATGAGACGAAGAGAGAAGATGAAGAGGGAATGGAAGGACGAAAGAAGAGTAGTTCATCGCCAGCACAAGCATTCATTTGTAAAAAGATTTTTGTGAAAAAATATTGTAATCATTTTAAATCCCAAAAATAAATGTCTTGTTGACCTGCAATTGTCTCTCTCGTCTTCTCATTCACCCTACGTCACCGCCAGGCAGGGCCTCCATACCCACTCCTCCTCCTCCTCCTCCCCTAGTCGTCCAGTATATTTTTTGTTTTCATGGGTTGGTAGACGGCAGGGCACGCATTTTTTGTTTCAAGGGTTGGTAACAGTCAGTGGCACGCCCCAGCGGCTGTTGTGTGACGTCACAAGGCCGCGGCCTTCCCCGGATGTCAACAACCACCACTTCCTGTTGACACCGGGATGTTGTGATGCACACCGACACCGGATGTCAACATCCGGTGGGGCAGAACAGGCAATTCTCCTCTACTGTTACTAAAAACAAGATTTCTCAAAAACGGATCCTAATTTTTTCTTTAAACTTTTTGGTAAGGATAGTGTCTAATGTAACTGTACGGCGATGACATGAACGCCATATTTCTCTATTCTTTTGTTTTCTCAAAAATTACAAAATGTAATTTTTTGACTTGTCTATCACGTCGTTAACATGTACATTAAAGGCAATGTGTTCACATTTTATATTTTTAACATTTTCAAGAAAATTGTTATTAGGACATGTTTTTACTGTCTTCAATATTATTTAAAATAATTTTCCTTTCTATTATTAGGAAACCGAAAAATTAAGAAAATGTCAAAAATGTACTTTGGGCGGCGATAGTCGGCAACCTTCCACAGTATGTGGCAAG
>JAHLJT010000400.1:0-10698 GCA_031308135.1 Acheta domesticus
TAAATTAATTGCTTTGGATAGATCAATCCTTCTACTTACACATTCTCACAAATTTTCAATTGGATTTAAATGGGGTCTGTGGTAGCCAATCCAAAATTGTCACTTTTTCCTTCTCAAGAAAGGATTTCACTAACTTTCCGGTATGTCTTGAGTCGTTGTTTTGTATAACCTCTCAGACGAATGGCATTTCCAAACGACATTCCTACCTTTGAAACTTATTCTACTCTGCCTACCCAGAAACGTGGTTCACTACCTGCTGTCTTGTGCTGATAGGTTCAAAACGGTTACTGAATATAAACACGTGCTGAATATAAATACGGTTACTGAATATAATTCGCGCGGGAAAACTATCATGGTTTATCTATGTTATCATAGAAGTCGCTAGGGGTGGCCCTATTTATTGACTGCCACAGAATATTCTTTCATCCAATCCGCAAACAATGGAGAATAGCTCAATTACGATTTATCTCTTAAAAATAAGCTTTAAATGTAGTAATATTAAAGAAAATTTAAAAAAATTCAGTGATAGTTTAATAATCGTTATTGAGTTAGATGATTTTATAACCGTTATTGAGTTAATTAGTAATAGAGTTGCTTATTTATGAGGAATTACTTAATAAAATCTTTAACACGTCGTTGCCACATAATGCCACGATATGACAGTTTGAAACGTTATTCCAAGAATTTCATATTTTGGCGGCTACATGGTTGGGATAGAAATGAGACCAGGGAGCTTTATTTACTTAGCGTTAATGTTCCAATGTCTATATGTTTAATAAAATGGTTCATTTAGACATATTAAAGTTTGGAAAATGTATGAACAGATGTAGTACATAAGATGGACACAACGTGACGATACCATTGTTTCGCATGCATTCCCTAGGCAATTTATTTAATTTTGGATTTCGGTTTCTTTATAAAACATTATTTCTACAAAATAACTATGACAAGAAACTAACCTAAACCATTGCATTAACTGATATGTGCTGTGCATATTCTGCTTTCCTTTTTGTAGAGTTAATTTTGAGAAAATTGTTTACTATTGTGAACGATGTTGAAGGTTTTGATGGTAAAACAACTTCGTTTGTATCGTTGCTGTTGAAACAAATTCATAAAAAATAATGCTGTCAAAACATAAAATACGATCATCACCCCAAAAGCAATGTACAACAATGTTTGAAACTTGCAATTTATTTTCTATACCTGTTTTTTTTTACAGTATGTTGATCAATTTTTGAGGAACAAAAAAGTCACCTCTCCACATTACTTCCGTCTCTTTCTCCTGCTTTACGTAACCTTGGAACGAGGGCCTGTTTAACCATAGAAGTCTGGGCCAGCACATCTGATCCACTATTTAGCAGCCCTCACAAAGGAGTCATCATCTCCTGGAACCCCACCTTACACAAACCTTACTCAATGTACTTCTTTCAATAGTATGTACAACCTATCTTCTCCAATACCCAAATCCAATGACAGTTGTTTCACGATTACCTGTCAGCCCAAATGAGGTTATGAATGCGCTGTACATTGAAGAATGCGAAGAGCGTGGTCTGTCACTGCGGAGGAGATCCTGAGTATTCACTTGCCCTAATTCATCAGATAGTCTGGAAGACCATCGATTGCTGTCAACAATGTAACCTTCATAAACATTTTTTAATCTCTTGTAAATGTTTGTCACTGTCTCATTCTCACAGCAAAGGAATTCAATCATCACACGTTGATTCAGATGAACATCTAATGCAGCAACCCTCTTAAATGAGTGCTATGAGAGAAACAGCTTGAACAAAATTTGAAATAGATCGATAAGAATGACTTTGAAATCTGTGAAAGCAAAAACGAAGAAAAGAAAATGAATTTTTAACAAGTTCATGCGCATTACTTTTGGAGTGACCTTCTTACACAGATTATATGCTGCAAAGCATACTAAATGTCACCTATTGATAAATAGGTCAGGTTTAGTCGTACTATTATTAGTTTCAAGCCAAGAGATTGGCTTCGTGCAATAGTGGCTCCGGGCAGGTGAGCTTAAGTACGTTGACACTAAAACTATGGGTTCGAAAATCTAAATTAATTTTTTACATTATTCTTGGAAGTTGATGCATTGATGAGTAGACTGTGAAAAGAGTCACAGTCTAGTGATTGCTGCAAGGAAGGTTTTTAGGTGCTGTCAGTATCACAAGTGAAAGTACTGCAATGGAATTAATATCTGTATTATAAAAACTAACAAAGTACAGTAAAGGAGGTGAACCTTGCAAGGATTAATAACTAAACTAACATTGAATACAGATAAATGGAAGTCAGATTTGATAATAAGAATTAGGTGTGTGACTTGTAATCTACTTCGAACTTCCGTGCAGCCGGTTGTATGACATCACAGCTGCAAGCAGGTTTTGCCAGTCGCCAGAGTGAAGGGGGTCGGCAGCACTGGACAAAAGGCAGCGTCTGCGAAGCGGCACACGTAATGCAAAAGAACCATCAGTGATATAATGCCACCAGATAGAGTATAACAATCCTATTTCCACGTTAACACAGCAAGGAGTAGGAAGGCAAATGTTGCACAGCAAATTGAATTGCAGCTTTGCATGCGAGTTCAGTTACATATGAATTATCATTGCATTATGCACGTGTTAAGATACGTATTCCATGTGAGCTAGTAATGGAACAGTTACAGGTCACTGAAATAACACAATTTGTAGATATAGGCACAAGACACAGTTCCCAGTAAAGAAACACAGTTTTATGTATGTATGTATGTATGTGGCCAAGAGGCCGTGATACGGGTTCAGCACGTGGCAAGATTGCACATTCACTATCATGTATGGAGACATGGAATGTTTGTTACGGCGCACTTAACAATAGTTATGGCACGACAAACAATGTTTAAGGCGTGTTTTTACAATATTGCGTCGTACACGGCAGAGAGAGCGATGCGGAGGGTGTGCATCGTACGGTGCTTGACTCACGAGTGAATTTCTTTGTAACGGCTCACTAGAGGCCAGGCGCGCTTGGCACTCAAAGATAGAACTGACCAATCAGAAGCCACGTAACATTATAACAAATGTTAGATTTGCGTTAATAATTGAAGTGTATTACATTAAAATGCTTGTTAATAAATATTAAAATTTTGCATGTATATTACATGATTAGGTTCGCAACAAGTGTGAAATTGCGTCTGCAAATTAAGATGTTCTCGGAAGGAGGAACTGGGGGCGGCAGAGTTGGCGAAACTGTCAGCTGAAGTGCTTATGTCGAAATTTCAAGAACTGAACCGTTGAGAATATGAATTTGTGTGATTGCTGTTAAATTAACCTAACATAGAGAATAAGAAAACAAATAAAATACAAAATGAAATGTACAATGACTTACATATGCAATGTGCATTTGTGTACTTTAAATAATTAAGCTTGTTAGTACGAACAATTCTATAGCATGATAAACAACTGTGTGTGTGAGAGGGACAGAAGTAACGTAGTACATACATTTTCAACAATTTATTTTTGCCTTCAATTAATCCCTACATAATTTTACAGATTCTGAATCTACGATAGTATGTAAAAACGTTTTATGCAAATTTTCGTTGTGAAGTTTATTTAAAAACATTTAAAGAATGAAACAAATTTGTATTTTATGTAAAATCGATTCACGTATAAAGAAAAAGTTACAACTAAGAAAAATTCAGCGAGTTCGTTTTTTGTTCGCATCAACATCTAGCGATCATTAGCGACCACTATTGGAAATAAAATATTATTTATTTTAATTGCATACTTAAGTGCATAAATCAGAACTTTTATGTCACAAATGCATATTTGAGAAGTGTATTTCAAGATTTTTGAAGGTATAAAAATTCTCTAAGTATAAAACTCCATTCTTGGAGTTTGTGGAGTATTTGTGCAACGTTTGTCAAGTGAGACATTCCATTCACTCCAACCCTTCTTCGGAAACATTCGAACTTCTTCCTTTCGCATCCGCTGATTGCAAACGACCTCTCCATCATATTCACAATCCCCTACCCAGATTTATTCCCCGACCGACACTCCGGGTGCTCTCAGGTAATCCGCTGTCCTGGCTCCTGTCCATATAACAGAGCATAAATCAGGTAATGGCTGCCGCGAGCAATTGCAGCCATAAATCAAGCAGAAAGCGTGGCGCACGCGGGGTGGCGGGGCGCAGACAGCGCCTGCCAAATGACGGCTCCGCGGAAGCAATAACGCAGTTCCCAGGAGGCCGAGAGTGACATCTGCAACGCGACGCCGCCGCCGTTTCAGGGGGCCTTGCTTTGCGCCTGATGTGCGTCGCCAGCGCAAGATTGCAATCCATACGCATGCCATGTAGACGTCACTGATACGTATTCGTGTATTCAAAGGCTGAACTGTCGATTGCTTGGCGATACAAGATTTCGAGATTCATCATTCATTAACTAAAAGATTTGCTGTTTTCCATTTCTATGTAAAATATATAACATTTCAAGCGGACAAATAATACAAGCAAGACAGATTATATGGAAAGTAAACGAGTACGTAATTTTTAGTATATTTGACTTAACATTTCGGTGGCTCAGTTTTTTTAAAACCCATTAACTTACATTCTTAAGATTATTTTAATTTTTAAATCAAGCGTTTTTGAGTTCTGATAAAAAAACACAAAAAACATAATAATTTCTCTTGAGTGAATTGGAAAGCAATAATGCAATTCCAGGAAGCCTAGAACTTGCAACGAGACGCCAAATCAACACTCTTTCTGTCCGATGAGGGTCGCCAGCGCTAGGATTCAATCTTTAACAATGCTGTATATACTCTTATATGGATGACTGTCGCCTTGGCGCTGAGGCCACCCAAGGCGCCATTTTGCACGGCAAAAATCTTGTTCGTATTGCCGAAAGCGGTGTGTGGTAGTGAGTTTTCTCGTGAGTGATTAGTGAAACATTTTTTGTTTTCATTTTTTAAATGTTTTGATTTTGATCTTTACTTAAGGTAATTGTTATTTTCAAAATTGACCCAGGAAATCAATTATTTTTCCCTTTGTTTAATCCATGTTTTACCACTATAAGGTGGGTTTCACAACTATCGTGTAGTGGAATCTTAGTCTTAAGTGTTCATGTTTTGAACATGTACTTTAATCTATTCATTTATTCTGTAAATGTATGTTTTGTTCTATTTCCTGTTATGTAAAATTAAAAGAAACATTATTTATTATTTGAATATTTTCTTTCAATGGTGAAAGGTATCATTTGAATGTTTGTTCCTGCAAAAAGTTTTGTATTCATATGCAAAAAAAGTCTGCCCATAAAACGTACATATGTACTATATATCTCTACGTGTTTTCATTTTAAATCTCTCTGCCACCTCCCAAATTCAACAGTTATTTACAACCATCCATTAAGAGAGAAAAAAGGGATATTTGGAGTGAAACGCAATTTTTCTAATCACATGAACAATAAGTACGTCTTATTCTTATATTTGAAAACGATTTATTGAAACAGAGAAAGAATCCTTAATAATAAAGCTGCCGTAGTAATAATAATTTAGTCACGTGCAATATTAACATATAAACTGATCTCTTCTGAAGTAGTATAAGAAGTTTGTACCTCTAAGTCATCATAAAAAACAAGTCCTCATTTTTGCAAGTCTCCGGTAACTCTATGCCAATGCTGTTCGTAGTTTTATGTATATTATAAAATATATTTCGACAATTTGTTGTTGCCTACTGCTTTACTTTCTTATGATGGAACAGAACCATGTTAATAAATACAATGTATACGAGTTACACTCGTAAAAATTTACCGAAATGCCATGGACTGCATTTGATATTCAAAGCTTTTGCAGTGCAACATGGCTCCCTGTACGGCTTCACCTCCGCCTATTGGGAAAGCGCGGAGTCAGCCATCTAGTGGTATTTATATACATCATTGATCTTTACGCACGCCATATTTGCTAAAGAGTGGAATGTAGATGTTGCCTCTAGTACGTATTCGTAAATTCAAATGTAAAACTCTCTATTGGGAAGATTAGGATATCCTGAGTGTTATAAATGACTGATAAAATAAGTTGTTTCCATTTTTCTTACAAATATACAACAATTCGCTAAACCAAGAAGCGCAGAATGGAGAAAGAAAACAAATATGTAATCCACAGCCTCATTATCCTCAAAAGTCGCTGAATTAATTTTTTTGTAGCGGCTAATATTAATCAATCGAATCAATGTCTTATTTTTATTGAATTTGTTAGGCAAAGGGAAAATATATTGTTACTTCGTTGTATTCTGACGCACGTTTAGATGCTTAACATGCAAGTTTAGATGGAACAATAGATCCAAAATAGTTACACGTGAAAAAACACAAACTCGATTTCAAATTTATCATTTAATCATGTTCAAACCGTCATAATTTTGTATATTGTATAAGTTGTATATTATATGACCAAGAATTCAGTTTACAAAAGATTCTTTAAAATAGTTTCACCTAAATATATTTATGTGTTATTAGACATATGTTTTCAATTTTTGATTAAAATATTTCTCTGAAATCAAATGTTTAGGGAGTGACACAAGCAAACCTTTTCAATTCAAAATGATATTTTAAATAAACATAAAAATAGTGCGTTTACTTAAGTGTTATTTTACGATTTGTACAGTTCTTGTCAATGTAACTACTTGTATTATTTGAAAAATTGATGCAAAAGGAATGAATAATTATGGAAGTAATAATTACAGTTCAGATTGTGAAATAAAATGGAAGTAATAATTACAGTTCAGATTAAAATTGCCAAGTAAATGGCAGCTAGTGGGTTACGATGGAGTTTCTGACATCCAATCAGAAGCTTACTTTTCTGCTGACGTCTTCGTAAAACCTCGTTGCTTTAGTCTGTGACAGCTCTAGTGTGTCTCATTGCTCTACTGCGTTAGTCTGTGACATTTGTCACCCTCTGGTATCCTGCGCATCCCTCGAGTTGCATTATACCCTCCTGGAGTGTTATTTGCAGTTCGGATGTGTATTGAAAATTCTGTATTCATTGAATTAGGAATTAGGAATATTTTTAGGAAAGGTTCGAACTATCAGGGAAACGGTAATCAGGGAGTGGGAAAACAGTATTGGTTAGTAGTACGAGCGGAGCCTAGACTGGAGATAAAATAATTAATTCAACAAGCAAGAGATAATTAAATTAACTAGTAAGGTAATCAATAATGCTAATAATTAATATTAATTAGTATATTAGTCAGTATTAATTAAATTAATCAGTAAGCGATAATTAAGTTAATCAGTAGCAAATTGTTCGGAGAGGCGGTGGTGCGGGCGATCTTCTGTGGCGGTGTTTGATTTCAGGGGCTGAGGAGGCCAAAGACGGGATGGAGAAGATGCCCACGCCAGGAAATAAATAAATAGTTTAGAAAATAAAAACTAGTAGTTTAGCATGTACTCGTCTTCTGACGGCAGGTTTTTCCCCCTTCAGGGGTTTTTTCCTCAGCCGTACCTTATGGTCTCCTTTCCGCGGCTTTGATGCGATGAAGAGACCATTAGGGGTGAATGCCAGAATTCGAAAGGTTAGAATGCCGTAGGATGTAGGTATTGTAATGGCTTAAAGGCCTTCAGCCTAGCCACATAGTTAAAAGAATTGAAATTATATATCAATGTGTCATAATTACCTATTAAATAAATAAATAAATAATATTCATTGAATTTTGTTTATTTTTTTGGTGGATGTTTTCTCCGCGCTGCTGAAGCTATTATTCATGAACAATTTTTGTTGTTTGTCTTTAAAACGAATTTTGTTCACAAATAACTATTTTTTTATTCTTGTATTCCTACCAATTTTTATTATGTCGTATAATATAAATAACTAAATTTTCACGAAGAGTAATAAACAGCGTTTTTACTGCTAGGAAGGTTTGGTGGGGACCAGGTGATACTCACGGAGCTTCTCATACACCATTTAGCTCACTTGTGTCTCGGGAGAGCAAAGTGAGGAGCCACGAATGTCCACGAAGACACCCGAGCGGAGTCGAGCGATCAGAGAGCTTGAGCTTGGGCCACTGATGTTGCTCTGTGCCTTCTGTTCTCTCGAGACAAGCTATTTATACTAAATTAGCCCAATTAGCAAATAAATCAATGTATCTTACTGATATTTTAATTAACTGTTTATTTTACGTGTTTAAATAATTATATGTTTTACTTGCAAAATATATTTATTAGTATCCGAGAAAATTTTACTTTTGGTAAGTTTATTGTCTATCACTCCAAAATAAATTAAAAATAACCAAACAGTTTTTAATTCTAAACGTAATGACTTAAGACAAAAATACTACGATAATTATATTAATCTACAATCTCTTAACAAGTTCCTACATTATTACTTTAATTCATTGAAAATTGTGAAAGTTGGAACTTTTTAGATATGGGATAATGTAAGGAAAATCAATTACAAGGAATGTTGAAAAGAAACTTTAAGATAGTGCATTTACAGTTTATTAATAAATTTTTCTTTAAAATTGCCCAGAAGCATACATTGCATCTTCAACATCCTTTTTCTTTACTTCTTTTATTGACTTGACAAACCTTTTCTTCTTTGATTGACTTGGCTTTTTTAAGCACTTTTAAAGTCTGGTTGCAATGCCATTTCACTTTTGTGGAGACGACGTTTGTCTCTCATATGTTTATTTTCTTAGGAATGTCACTTTGATTCCTGAAGCATGCTCTTTGACTCTTTCACTGGCCTCACATCCCATATTGAACTGGGACACTGCTGATGTCAGCAATTGCAATATTTTTTTCTGGAAAGAAATGTTTCTTTGAGGCACTTTGCTCCAAACAAAACTATGCAAACTTTCATTTGCATTCTGGTGTTTCCCATATACACATTCCAATAATTCATTTTTTTTGCAAGCCTCTGATACATAGGAATTATTTTACAAATAGCACTGGGAGACTACAGTTTTCATGTTGTATTTGCCATGTTTTGAAATTTCATTCCCATGAGCTCGATTGTAGAAGCACCATGAATTTTCTTCTTTAGGGCCATTTAAAATGCAATGGCTTCAAGTCTGTTTGGCATTGTATGGTATAAGGTGGCAAGTATTGCAGACTTCATCTTCTGCACATCTGGAATATTCTTCTGGATGGCATTGCGATAATTTGCTAAGACAAATAATTATGTCATCCTTTAAATTGACTTGCTTTTTACCAAGTGTAACACCCTTTACTTTCTATTCTTGGATTATTTTTGTAAGCCTGTTTTAACATCTTTATATCACATGTTTTATACATTTTTCTTTTCTAATAATAAAGTCTGTCTCCATAGAATGTTTAGTTTCAGATGGTGATTGAAAGTCTTTGCATCATCATCCGACGTATTGTTGTATATCTAAAATGATGAGACAGGACCCTCTTCCACAAATACCTCACTTGCAGCTACATCCATTGTATTTGAAGATTAAATTAAAAATTACTAATTATGAATTTCTTTCCATTTTTTATATTCACAGCTTTTTGTCTCATAATTTGCTCTTGTTCTTTTCACAAGTGCCACAGTATTTTGACAAAACATGAGAATCAGCCACAAGACCAGTCAAGATATCCATTTCATAACGAGATGTAGTGCCTCGTTTATGCCATGTTCCATCATACAATACTAATAAATTTATAACTTCATCACTTACTGAATCTAGAACATCTATGTAAGTTTCATGTATGGCTGCATATGAAAGCCTCAAAATTTCCTCTTATTTTTGCATTATTTTTAATAACAGAGAGAACATGAGAATTGTAAATTGAAACGTTAATTCATGGTAAACCAATTACCATTGAAACTGCTCTATTGCTGAATGGCCCCTACATATTTGCAAAGAAGCATCCACAATTTCCTATTCACTTCATGTGGTGGCCTTCTACAAGATGATGTTAAAGGTACACGATGGCTATTTGAATTTATTTAACAATGTTCACAATTATTACACTTGTTCACTAACTGAAAAGCAAATTACATTGATTGTTGTACTTCAATGCATACATTTGAGGATCAACAGACAGCACTCCCACATATCCTTTCAGAAAATGATCCCAAACACACTAGTGAAGTAACATGTAAGTGCAATTCTCTTCTTCGGATATTTCACTGTCCAGCAGGAAAAACATCAGTGAACTTTGGAAAGAATGTTCGCACTGGCTGATGGCTTGACCGGTGAGATTTTGGCAGAATGCTTGACATCTGATACTAAAAAAGTTTCTACTTCCTCCAGCACTGGCATTTGTGACTGCAATCTCCTGCAGTTTCTTCTTTACAAAAGCTGCATTTTTATTACCACTGCACTCTTTTGCACCGAAATAATTCTAACTTGAACTAGCCGACGGAAAATAAATGAGAATATTAAAAAACACCTACCAAATAACTATGTTATAGAAAAGTTAAAATAAGAAACTAATGTGAATAATAGTTTGGAATTCTTCGTTTAAAACGAAAGTTCGCAACAAATCTTGTTAATGGCGTTAACGACCACTTAACATTAGAAACATTAAATTTTCTGACAGATTTCGAATTAAAGATTTGCGCCATGGAAGTCCGTCGGCTCGCGCATGGGACTCGCTCGACTTCCGCTCGGGTGTCTTCGTGTACGTTCGTAGCTCCTCATTTTGCTCTCCCGAGACACAAGTATTTAGCTCACGTCACCTCACTCACAGCATAACCCTCCCGGCATGCAGTCACATTCTCC
>JAHLJT010000401.1:0-23811 GCA_031308135.1 Acheta domesticus
AAGTAACCATAAATAAGCAAACTTTAATATGTAAGAGTTGTCAACAAAAAGCATAGAAACTCAATATGTATCATTGACAGTTTGGTTCTAGTGATTCGAAATGCGTTCAAATCTTTGGTTGATATGGAAGTCATACGAAACCAAATATTGATGCGATCAATTTGTTATATATATAAAGCGTCATCCGTGTTGTATACCACAAATGAAATTTTTTGGGGGGGAGGATATATTTTCGCAAAGACCACTCTTCTTAACAATCTCACTTCTCACTAAGTGTTAGATTGATTAGTGATTCCGGACGCGTCAACTGCTCATGTATTTAGTCCCGTAAGGGTACTGCATGCTTTTATAGTGAGAGATGGCGGTGATCTTCCGCTTGATGGCGAGATCTGGGGCCAATCTACTCATCAGCTTGCGAAGTTTTCCCTAACAGGGTAGCTTCCACCAGCGGGGCACCCCCAAGTCAGGCCAAGCTCTAAGCTTCCAACTGGTCTCTCGACATGTGCAGTGCATGGACGTGTGTGTAAGTGACGGTGGGAATAGGACTACGAAGAGGAGCCCGATTCTGCTCCAGACTGCTGCTGCACACGACGACGTAGCTAGTGTCGAAAATCCTGCCATTGTCGGCACTCAAACCCCAAGTCCTCCGATCAAAGGCACTGCTGGGACATTAGTTGAAGCCCGGAGCAACCTTACTATCCGTTCGAGAAGTCACCACAAAAACGAGGAGTGAATGCAGGGAAACGATTTTTCCACGTCTTCACATTAGCGGCGAGAGCGGTTACATTTCGATCAGGTCTCCCACTCACTTCCACCCCGGCTGTGCTCCTACATTCCTTCTCAGATGAAGTCCCAGCCAAGATAGCTCTCATACACATTCCTTCGCTCCAGCAATTATGTTGTTCTGTTTTGTTTCTGAGAAAATCTTAGAGGTGTGTGAATCGGAGGTTAACTTCAGATGACAACGGCGTTCCTACTGTCATCATTGTCAGCTCTCCAATTTACTCGCATAATGAGAATATCATAGGGCGACCTTTTAATGAGTGACTGAACGTGTGCTATAATGAGAGTTTCTCGTACAGTAATCTCGAAAACAAATGTCTGAATTTTTTCATAGTCGTATTTGTATAAGCGGTTATTTAACAACTGTACTGATAAATATATTCATTGATCTTGATTATTACTATTAATTAAAATTTAATTCGAAATTGGTGCAGGTCTCATTTTCAATTTTATGAATTTTCAAAAATTGCAGGAGTTAGAACAATGTGCCTGGCGTGTTGACTTGCAGGATCTGAGTTCAAATCTCGCAAGGAGGAAGAAAATGCTAATTGAAAACCATTTTGCAGGTTCATGTGATCGTATCCTATTGTGCAGCCGTTACAGGTGTGCGACAAAGTACGTGCTGGTGTAGTCCAACTAGTTAAATTGTCTGCATGTGATCCCGAGCTGTTAGAATTGACTATTCTTACAGGTATCGTGCGACCGGTTATCAACTTGAATCAAGTCTCGGCTGCTATTCGACACCATTAATTACATCTTGCATTTGAAACCACTGGAGTGGGTGTAATGTAACGATAGCCTCTAATAAGGGGGAAATCATGACATAAAAGAACGTTACCACAATATAATTTGTAAATGTGATTGTTTCGACAGTTTTTCTCAAGAAAAATATCTGCTTGTTTGGGCCTATAAAATTAATTGCGAGAAAAAAACCTTCTATTTTATGGCGAAACAAATATTCATGTGAATTTTTTTCGACCATCGTGATTTTGGAGTCATTTTATTAAAGTGAACTGCGTTACAACATTCTCCTCTAGATATATTTCTCTCTATTTATGCATGGTTTTGCTGTTCGCATGGTTCGGCCTATTTAGTAGTGAGCTCCCTGCGCCAGAAGATATTGAACTCATCAACCCTCCCAGGTAACAAGCTTAGCGCTATTAACTTCAGATTCCGATGGAGAAGGTAGATGTAATAAGTATTCTTCTATGGCGTTCCTGCCAACCCTCGTATTTTTTTGGTTCAAAGTACCGATGATACAACTTTCTTTTTGCCTCGTCAGATGATTGCTGAAAAGTACTGTACCTTGGAATAGTGGATACACAACATGTTGATAAATGATAACCAGATTGTATGCATGTTCCATTACTGTTTTATAATTGGTATTTGAAATATAGGAAGAGCGCAAATGTAAAACGAAGTTTGTAATGGGAGAATCAGTTTTCCATATCCAAATAGTAGAACGTGTTGAATGGGACACTTCTCATTTTTGGAAGAATACGGAATCGAAAATGTTTCAGTCCGCAGCCGTGAGTCGTATAAAATAAATACGGTAATCAGTCAGCTCTCTCCATCTCCCAAACACAAGAAAAAAGGGCTTTCATTTGAATCTTTCCTGAAGGGAAGAAATATGTGTTTAATTTTGTTTTTAAACTGTCCTGAAATTTTTATTCCATTCATTGACGACCGCATTCTTGCTCTAATTGTACAAGGTAGTTTATTAGATGAAAATTTCAAATAAAATGACGGTGCCTTTAAGCCGAAACTGGTTATGTAGTTGATGGCAAATCCTCGTGGGAAATCTTTGTGTGATACACGTGGGTTACTGAATATGATCTTGTGTATTGCTTGCAAGCTGTTCCGTGAATGTAACACTTGAAAAAGGAACTCTCCCAACTCAGCTCTACTCCTGTCCCATCTCTCGAGCCGGAAAGAGCTCGACCCCGAAGACAAGTCCACCTCCTTTTTCCGTCCCCAGGGATGCTCTTGATTTCTGAGAAAAAGATGCCCTACTATGGCGACGGGTGGTCGGGTGTTGTGGGGGGTTGGCCGGAGCGGGGACGGGACGGGACGGGACGGGACGGGACGGACGGTCGCGCCATGGCCGCATTGATCGCGCCGCGCTCCCGGCCGGCGGGCCCCGCCCCCACCCCCATCCCGCCCCCGCACCACTCACCCCACCCAGCCCCCGCAACCACGTGCTCTCGCCCCTCTGACCCGCCCTCGCCCCACCCGCGTCGAAGCCCTGGTGGGCTGCGGGAACAGATGGCGACACGACAGCGCCCTCGCCACCCGACGTGTGCCTAACTCTCTCCTCCTCCTCCTCTCCTCTTCTCTCTCTCTCTCTTTCTCCCCTCAACGCCTTCCCGTCCCTCTTTCCTGGAGGCCCCAACTCTGAAAAAAAATATTGCCCGAAAGGAGCATACTTTTCGACAAAAAAAAGGTCACGAACTGATAGCTGACGGCGTATAGTTATAATCAGAAGGAGCAAATCGATTCACCCAGAGACACCAAAGGTCGAGTGGAGAATGGGCTTTCGCGATACAAACTTCAAAGGAAGGGGAGTTCATAAGCGTTGTTGGTCAGCAGCGCTGATACAAGGTCCTTTTAACTTGGTATAGGGCTTCATAAGGTGTGTGGTGTGTGTGCGCGCGCGCGCTGCTTTGTTCTGAGAGCTATCACAACATAATTTCAGTGGGTTATCACCGAGCAGTTTGCATATGCGGTGTTACTGATCATCAGGGTTCGCGTTGTTAAGTAACATTCAGAATTTCGTGTTGTTAAAGTAAAAACGAATGAAATTCACACTTGCAAACACAAATAATTATGTTTCAAAGTTAGAATTCACGCGATGAAATTTATGAAGAAATAAGAATAAGCAGGACAGGACGGGAATTATGAAACTCTACACGCCTATATTATGACCAAATGCAAGTATAAAGAAAGTGAGAAGATAAAAAAGACCGACTTCTGAAACATACTTGTGTGCTAAAACATCACATATACTTCATTTTATTTGTTTAAACTTAGTAATTTAATGCAGCTCAAATTGTGATGTAATATCTCGTCAGTAGCAATTACCAATTTGCGTATCAAGGATATTTTACTTACGGTACATATAAGCCTCGAAAAATATTATGTTGTGAAGAGATATTTATATGAAGCAATACTCTTGTTCGATTGCAGATTAAAATCTTCAGCACAAGATTTCATTATAAAAAATAAAATAAAAATCAGTTCAGGTGTTTTAACTCTTTTTCATCAAAATACCCATTTTTTCTTCTAATGACGTTAATAATGTCAACGTATCTTTTCTATGAAATTTTATTTCATAATTTTAAAAATGTTACAGACTTCTTACAATCCAGGAACAAAATAACGTTTGAAAAAGACTCCAATAATGATCGAAACTTCAAATAAAGTAGATCAACAAAAATAGCATTCTTGCGATTATTTTGGAGAAGTGGCTACAATACTTTTAACATTAACAACAAAATTGTCAACGACAATATATTCCATAAATTTAATAAAAAACTTCATTTTGAATGCTACGTAAAGCAAATTGTTTTAAAAATATTTAAAAGTAGGGTTGTAATATTGATTTCAACTGCTCACCAAGACACCTTTTGTGTTTGAAAATTTTGTCAGAGTTTATCCTGTTTGTTACAGTAACCGGCTAAACTGTGTCAGAGGTTTTTTATAAGCTTTGAGAACATTGCCTTGATATTGGCATTTACCTTATCATCAATGCTATATGGCGCCAGGTACAGCAAAAATTTTAAAGCGAAGCTTTGTACCTCGCTGCTTGGAGACGACTGAAGATGAGGCAAACGCCTCAAGCATGTATGCGGGAACGTAAGATCTGTATTTAGTGTAAGTACATTTTTATTTTGGAAGATTATTTCTTTTTACCTCTCCACGTGAATCTCCACAATATTTCTGCGGTAACCAATTAGTTCATATTTACGAATATATTATATGTAAAATTAAAAACCCTATATGCTTCAAAACTTCACCTGCTTTACCACATTGTTTAATGAAACAAAATTTTATGTGAAGCGGAGGAACAATTATCTTTTCTCGACTGGCAATTTGATCACTGGCAATATTTGGCGTACGTGCTTTCATATTCTCACGTGTGAGCCACTCCCTGTGATTTCAGGCTTATTGCGTGGTCGGCTGTCACACGTGCACAGATAGCGTGGACATTTTGTAAAACCTGCATGTTGATATGAGTGCATATTAATTATGTTAAGGAACACAAAAATTGTCTAGTTGTGTTTGTGGTATTTTAGAAGTTCAATTACCGTTCTAATGTCAATATGCTCCTCTCGTAAATACCCAGAATGCCCAACTGGACTAGGTTCCCAGTCATTGCCATTATTTAATTATACACACTTCAGGCCACGATTGGGTCTGTCTACAAATAAACGCCAATAATTTTAACTGCACAACTTAATCCCTAATTTCTGGAGATGATCTGAACATTGTGGCAATAAAGCAACTTCTTCTCTTCAGTGAAAACGAAACAAACGCCTCATCTCGTTTCCGGAAGAATGCTTTTATGGACTGGCTGACTAGAATCTTTTCTTGCAATCTATAGGAGAAAAGTGTAGCTGCAAGTTTGGAGAGACACCAAATCACGCACAAGATCATTCAGCTGTGACAAAACTGTTGCGGAGTGGAAGATTATGGGGTATTAGAAGAATACTCATCCTATCAGAAAGTGTTCCTTCAGCTTAATTTGCCTCCGGCTCCTGGTAGCTATCCGCATTTTCTGTTGCAGTAAACCCTTCAAAAACTGGAATGTGTAGCTTATCAAAGTGCACAGAAAATTGAATTCGTAATGGGATAATTGGTAATGATACGTTAAGTCTGCTTTTGCTGAAAATACCCCTCGTATTGACGAGAACAAAATAGTCACTAGGATGGTCTCTTGGTTCTCGGCAGGCCATGCGAATTCCAAAAGGTAAACCTTACTTTTCCTTGTCGTGCAGTCAGGCATTTCCCACAGATGGTAAGAGTAACTCACTGTGTGGGGCCTAGTTCTCGTTTTGATTACTAGCAGTAAGTCCGAATAATGTATTATAAGCACGTCTCTCAAAATTATGTTATACTGTACCATTGACGAATTAGGATATAGAAACAGATATAGCAGAAACTGTCCGCATTGTTTATAGGAAGGACGTCCAGAAAGTAAGAATTTAACGCTTGTTAAAATCGAAAAATAAATATAGTTTAATGAAATTTACAGGAGAAGTGCCAAAATATGTTATCATTTCTCCATACGATCGCCGTAGTGGTCAATGCACTTTTGAAGCCTGAGCATCAACTTTGAGGACCGTTTTTTTCAAAAGTCGACATCTGCACTTTTGGACAAAAATGAGTTACACATGTATACCATACAATTCGGTAGCCAGATATCCATTTCTAAACTTAGTTTTACCAAAACTCTATTACTGCAGCTGTTTTAAAGCTGTAAAATGTCTGAATTTCTGCAGAACTACACATATGCACGCTTATGTAGAGTTTTGCTAAACCGAAAATATGTTTGGTACCTAACATTATTTAGTCAAAAGCTTTAGAATCGAAGTGATCTTGTACTTATAAAACGGGTTTTCGAGACCATATCTTTCAAACATTCAATTTAAATGTTCCATTATTGTCAATACTGTTTGGATGAGAACTGATGTAGGGAGAAGTGTGGAAAGTGCAGTGTAAGATTGTGGGATGTACAAGGTGTCTTAAGAGCAAGTAATATACGTACATGAATTCCATAATGTCCGAGCATACAGAGTACACAGTTTCTGTTAATACAGTTTCTCTTGGAAGAAAACACAGGAGAAATAGTGATATTTGTAGCAATACAAGGCAAGGAAATACAAGTTGTGGAGTATTTGAACCAGACATAGCCTGTGGTCACCATGAATATCACAAATCAACGGCAGTATTCCGTGTCTCTGAAATCTGCCTTGAAGATATGATGAGTAGATCTTTATTGAAATGTATATAACTCATTTTTATCCCATTCGTGGACGTAGTTACATGCCAGCTGACCGAGAGTTCAGTAGAGTCGAAAAAGTCTTCAGAAAGGAGGAGACTATTTTTTCTCCGGATAAATACTTGAACATTTTAAGATCTCATGGAACAGTGAAATAGTTAAGAAAAGAGTGGAACATCTATGACTATAAGATTTGTGCAAAGAAAGTTATAAAGAGTAAATTTCCTTTGAAAATGAGAGAAGCTCAAGTAAAACAGTATGTTAAAAGAGATCATAATGAAGAGCGAACAGTACTTCCTCAAGTAAAAATAAATGTTTACACACAATATGGTACAACGGTAGATGTGATTAACCCAAATGCCTTGATAAATTTCAAAAATATCCTCTTTTTATATATATCCTCTTTTTCTTCATATCATAAATAGTAAAACCATTATTAATTATTACATAAAATTACATTAATGTCTGTAATAAATGCCTTGATCAAATCTCATTTTTGTTAATTTATTATACCTATAAAAAAAATTCCTGAATCCAACGAAGCATATGTAGTTTTGAAAAAAATTAGAGATTTTGAGAAACAAATGCTGAGATTAGAACCAAAACCGAAAGCATTTCATTATGGAATTATGTATAACTTTCAATGATCTTTAGAATAACGAAAAAAAGGTACTGAAAACTATAAAATCCTATCAGAAATAGAAAAACCCAATTCCTGAAAATTTTCGTTTTTGTACATGTCGAGTTTTCAAAAAACGGTTCTCAATTGGCTACTGCTAAAATATGCTCCCACACAGATAATGCAAAAAAAGTATTTTTTCGGTTGTAAAAAGCAAATAGAATTTCAACGATAGAGTTGCCGGGGTCTGCTTTATATGGTTTGGGTCATGCACGTTTCGCTATCATGCTCAAAATGAAGAATGCCAGTTCACACTATCAGCAAGTCATTTTACACTCGGTGTAATGCCGGAGCGAGCGCAGATGTTTGTTTTCTTCGTGCCGATCTAAATGTTCTCATGCTTCCTCGATATGCGATATGGTAGCACGGTGGCGCAGCGAAAATACTGTTGATTCCTTTGCAAATTGTCCGTCCTGTTTCCGAGTCTTTTCTTTTGTAATTATTTTTCTGAAAGTAGAAAAACCCTACAGCGTGGTGCTGTTTTAAGTTGCTCTGCTCTGGCTTTAAGTGGTCTGCTCTATTTGGTTTTGGTCATGGACGTTTCGCTATCATGCTCAAAATGAAGAATGCCAGTTCACACTATCAGCAAGTCATTTTACACTCGGTGTAATGCCGGAGCGAGCGCAGATGTTTGTTTTCTTCGTGCCGATCTAAATGTTCTCACGCTTCCTCGATATGCGATATGGTAGCACGGTGGCGCAGCGAAAATACTGTTGATTCCTTTGCAAATTGTCCGTCCTGTTTCCGAGTCTTTTCTTTTGTAATTATTTTTCTGAAAGTAGAAAAACCCTACAGCGTGGTGCTGTTTTAAGTTGCTCTGCTCTGGCTTTAAGTGGTCTGCTCTATTTGGTTTTGGTCATGGACGTTTCGCTATCATGCTCAAAATGAAGAATGCCAGTTCGCACTATCAGCAAGTCATGTTGCACTCTCGGTGTGATGCCTGAGCGAGCGCAGATGTTTGTTTTCTTCGTGCCGATCTAAATGATCTCACGCTACCTCGTTATGCGATATGGTAGCAGGGTGGCGCAGCAAAAATACTGTTGATTCTATTGCAAATGCGTAATCCGGGAGTGGCTTCTGTACATGATCTTTTGCATGCAACCTTGATGCTGCACTGTCGGGGGTAGACGTATGTCGAACTACGTTTTTATTGCAAGTTCTGCTGACAAGGAAGTTGTGTTCTGCGTATCTTGTGCTTAGACCTTTAGCGTTGACTCTCAGGCGGGTGGTCGAGAGTGAACCCATTCTTAACCAATCGGCTCAGAAAATGTATTGAAAATGAACTCAAAGGAGTGGAGGTGTCTTGCTGGTGTGCGTCTAGACAGAAGATATGCCACTTTCTACTATCTTTCCCTGTCAGTTTTGGGTCTCTTTGATGGGACAATTGTCGGATGCGTGCACGGAGTGAAATTGTCGACCTCCATGTTTGTGAGGAGCATGGGAAAGAACTATTTATCTTTATGAGGTTTACATCTAATTTAAACAAACGTCTCATATTCCTAAATAAATAGATATTTCAATAATAATGGCTTTAAAGTTGACTTTCCTGAAACACGGCGATATTCTAACTAAAACTGAATACATTCAGTTTTGTCAACACTTGAGACAGCCGCAAACTATCACATATATCCCAGCTGTGGCGTACCCTCTTTTCTTGTCGTTGGAGACATCAAAACCCATAGCTCCATCTGGAGTGACACTAGGGGCTGCCAGGAAATTTTGGAAATTCCTGGAAATTTTGATCCAAATATTTTTTCCAGACTTAAAATACTTTATCTTCCATCAATCTGTTTCTATGCAGACACTTTCTTTGTTCAGTACTGCAGTGGAACAGGTTCTTTACAATATTTTACTATCGAGCCTGGACTGTTAACGACATGCATAGGAATGACTATTACCCTATTCTGATCCCCAAGATTATACAAATGAATAATGGCAATATTAAACATATAGCATGAATGAAACAGTAACACTGTATTCAAGCTTGCTTCTCAGAATCTAGCTACAAGTGTTTCTGCAGATTTCATTACTTCCACAATGGTGTTTGGAAGGTGCATCATCTGTTGTCGAAGCTCAACTTTTGCTTGACCTTGCATTTGAGAAAACTTAAACAAAGAGTGTTCACATTTGTAAGCTGAAGAGCCGTGTGTGACGCTATTTACTTTCCTTAGCACCTTTAGTAGGTGTTCATGGAGTGCAGGCTGGAATGTCTCTTACGGTTGTGAAGGCCCTCCACCTGATTTGTGCAAATATTTACTACGGAAGTGTTGTGTCTAGGTCTTGTTCGAATTTTGAGAACTGTATTGCAGGTACCTACCGCACGAGCCCCGTCCAATGCGTTTTGGCTGTATAACAGTCTCTGATACGAAGACGAGACATTGATCGGTTTCTATTTTAGCCCTATATTCTCCCTCTTGAGCTTACTATCACCTATGTGATCTGAATTCGTATGTTCTCGGGTCTTCACTCCTGGTATCCATTTTTACACTTTTCTACATAAACGTATCATGAAACTGCTCATCACTTTGAAAGGCCTTCAAAACTATATTTCCCTTTGGAAATTTCTCCAACACTTGATCCAGATTGTCGAGCCTCCCCTGTATCAGTGCATTATTGTTGTACTTTGAAGAAATGCAATTCATATATCGCGACCACCCTACCATCAGCCCTGATTATTTCGCTCAAAATGACATAGTAGTATATGCGTTTAATTGCCACCAGCGGCTGCCGAATAAACGCCTTGTGAAACGTAAGTATGAGAGAAATATTTGCTATTGAGTAGTATATTGCCGGTTTTCGTATCCGCAAAGACATCGGATACTTCTTGGCAGAGGCTGGATAACCGTATCAGCAGACGAGGCATATATTCGGTTCTGGTCGTTATTGGATTTACCTGGAGTACCTGCCCCGGTAGAAGTAATTGGAATCTATTTGGCACATTAAACAGCTAAGTTGGGCATAAGGAAACCCGAAGACAGTAATTCTTATCGTGCCTGCGGATGATACATTCTCAATATAATTTTACACGGACGCCAAACACAGTGACCTTAAAATTTATACACAATAATTTAAACACAATAATCTTAAGATTTATGCCCTTAAACTTTCGGGAGTGAATGTGGGAAAAATAAGTTTCTTTTCTCATTAATACCGACAAACAATTGAAAGATGCAAAAACTGCCTTATAAATATTGAAATATTGTGATTTCTCTAGGAAACCATTTCGCATGTTGGTCTTCCTGAATCCTCTATTGTTAATGTGGTATAGAGAAAAAAATGTTTTCTTGTCGTTTAGACACAAACATTTAAAGTAGTAAATGTCCATTTCGCCCTAAGATACATTTTTCCGCTCTGTAAGACGGCAACTTATTTTTCTCTATCATGACCTCATGTAAGAAAATTAATATCTCTTAGTGCTGATTCAAATGTGTTGTTTGCTTGTGTGTCATACAAGCTTCTCTTAAACATAAGTTGTTATTTACTGAGAATTTTACCGTGTCACATTGATTGTGACCGTGAAACGTGGATTGTATCCATGAATTGTGAATTGAACAGAACTAGTGTATCTTCGCAAGTATTTACAACTAATACCCGTACCCGGAATGTCGCCGTATTGATAACTTCAAACTTTTGAGGCAACTAGAATTTGAGCCTATCCAATTTCATTACGAGGCTCCTGTCTTCGGTGTACTCGATTAGAATAAAATACACCTGATCCTGACGAACTGGTATTAAAGATAGTACGGCACACGTCTGTCGACTCCACTGTCAGCCTCTTTAAGTTTTCCACAAAATTCACAGTTCACCTCCATGCATTGTCATTATGAGCTGTATGTTGATCGGGCTTTAATCGCCGGACGGTTGGCAAAACTACTAATGAAAACTTACATTTCTTAGGTTGGCAATAGATTGTTTATTACAATGAAGTAAATTGTCTTTAAGTAAACTCCATACAAACTATGAATCAGAGAATTAAGAAAATTTTACGTAAAATCCCTTGTGCGTGTGTATGTACGAAGTGTTTCTGTTTTCAGAACATTCGGTACCTAACTCTTAAAAAAGACAACATGTTCTGCAGAGGTTCGTCATCCTATTCGCTATCTTCATTCCTGTATGTTAGAATGTTATCGTCTCGACTTGTTTTCGAGGTAGAGAGAAGTGATGTGTATTGAGCGAAAGGATTTGAATATAGAATCTAAGAGATGAATTTTTTAATGTCGTTTTGTAGTATCGTTTGACTAAGAGAAGTACTAGTTAACTGAAAAGACGTTCCAAATTTTAGTATTATTCCTTTTCAATTATATTATCTTACTATGTGAGAATTTTGCAAACGGAGTGTGCAGGAGGTAACCGAAGTTCGGTGTAGCGTCTTGTAGCAAAGCACGCAAGTCTTACTGAATTCAGCATCTAGATCCGTAAGCGCTTTGCATACTACTTTGTGTCAAATGTAAAATACGCTGGTTGTAAAGTTGCGTTTCCTTGAATACGACATATAACAAGATTATTTTCATGCCGGATTTGTGTTTTACGGGAAGTCAAGAAATTCAGTGTTTAATCCCACTGGGTTCCGATCCTGGAATCTACGTTATATATGATCTCTGCGACTGAGAAATGGAAGGAAACATTACAAGTGTGACAATTTAATGATATTGCATGCACTTAGGTTATAGTACAAATGGTATACAGGTTTTGCAACGAATGAAATGAAACACTTTATTGGTCAACGGATCAGATGGTGCTTTTTATGATAAACATCTGTTGCGAAGATGGTGAAAATGTACTTATGCTCTACATTAAGTAATTGAAAATAATAAATCACTATCTGCAATATTCGATTATACCGTTAAGTAATAAATGTGCACAAGGAGCCTATTAGTTTGTCTAATGCAGTTGCTATTTGCCTGAATATAAATACTAGAAAATACCAATCCGAAAAATTGAAATATATAACTACAACTAATATGACTTGTGCTTAGTATTATTAATGAAATATATTTATATTAATTTCTTTGTGAGAGTTTAAAATACCTTGTTTCATATAGTTTTTCACAAAATAAATTTTGAGTCTTTTTGTGCAAGGTGCTCTTCCAAGCAGCATTTCATTTTATCCACGCAGGGTTTTACATTATTTCCTGGTGACTCGCCTTTCACCTTTCGTTTCTACTACGTATATTGGCTGATCTGAATTTAAACAGCTACAGTGTTCTTAGTATGGATGTTATTTTAATTACGTCTCTGAGTTCAGTTGTGTCCCTCTACTTGGCGATGTATCTGCGGTGTCTGCCTCAAATTCGATTATCATCGCAAATTGGCTTCCAGGAATGCTTCTGGTCATTTAAAACGCAGTGGCAGAAGTGTGGCACTGCGGAAGGGAACTATTTTGAAGGATGTGTCAATGGCGTTATAGTATCTTGTGTCCTGAGTTATTAACAATTTCCGGGAAATTTTTGAAGCTGGTATGTATAAGTTGAAGTGAATTTGCACTTTTATATGACTACCTGAATTAGATTAATGTACATTAGGTGCACTGGTTATTCAACGTGATGGTGTGTTATGAGGTGGTATTATAGGTAATATTGAAGACAGTTTGTGTTATCGAATCGCTTATAAGCGACGTGTATTGATACGGACAGTAACCATGCTAATTTGTGGTTATTACAATCTTCACGTGTGGCAGTACGTACCTAAACTGTTGTGTTGATTTAAATGCCAAACATTCGGACATACGCAACAACGGCGTACGGTAGAAATCCATGTATGTGCAAAGTGCACATTACAGAACCTTGTGCTACACCACTGCGCTGTGTAAATTGTGAAGAAGACCACGCAGAAACTCGAACTAGAACTCTACCTTTCTGAAGGAGGAAGATCCAGAAGATCCGAGTATCGGAGAAAGTGCCTTTTCCAGGAGCAAAACGTCGGTACCTGGCAAAGAATCTTGTCGATCTGACTCTGTCCTTCGCCAATGTCGTGGCCCAGAGAGTTAAATCTACAGCAAGTTGTCAAACCTTACCTGATGCTCCCCCAGTAGCGCATGTATATCTCCAGGTGTCTCCTTTGGACGTTCTTGAGACTTGACTTTACAAAGTAGGAAAATAATAATTCTACCATATACAAGAAATAGACCAAGAAACGTACTCAATCAGCTGTAATTAGTACCAACACTGTCACTTACCTTCAGAAGCTGCGAAGGACTAGTGTATTTTTCTTATAGGCAAGTATGCACGCTGTTGATTCCCTACAGGGAGTAGGAAAATAATAATTCTACCGTATACAAGAAATAGACCAAGAAACGTACTCAATCAGCTGTAATTAGTACCAACACTATCACTTACCTTCAGAAGCTGCGAAGGGCTAGTGTATTTTTCTTATAGGCAAGTATGCACGCTGTTGATTCCCTACAGGGAACTAGACTTACAGCGGAGTTGCCATCATTCGGGTGAATCAGTAGTTTGAGACAGGACATGTAATAGGAATTAAATAAACATTAAATTAATTGAATTCGTTTAAATATATCTCAAGAAAATATTTGAATTGTATATATTCCGTGTGTTGGTTGAAATGAAGCAATTGAAATAAGATCATTTAAGTTGATGGCTGATGGAAGAAAACAACACAAGCTTCATCGTACTGAAATGAAGATACAGTGACAATGAACATGCGGCACACAGTCAATCACGGTGTGTTGAGATACTTGGCGTTCAGCTGATCGTGGACTGTAGGCGGGCGGTGACATCATGCGCTTGCGGCACAGCGCATGGGCCCCAGGAAGTTGGAGTGAGAGCGCAGACGGAGGCGCGACTCGCCGCGTCGTTGCAATCGCCATTTTTGCGGAGCACGTTTAGCGATATCGAACTGGTCTTGGCACCTGCTATAATTAGGCCATGATTAACAGTTAATGCACACAGGCATACGCCTTGGAGACAGTTTGTTTAAAGTCATTGCATAATGCAACATGATAGTTGACACATACCCAGTTTCTACAGTAAAATTACCCAAGATCGGTCACTGCATTGTACTTAATTCACTGATCACGTAAAGAATGAACAGTGACTATGAATAATTACCAAGGCAAGAGGCATAGCTTCGAGCGTGAGTGAGCCACAATTAATCATAAATCATAGTGTAAGATAGAAGTGCGAGTAAAATACATCGTGATCAAAGTAAGTTTACACATAATGCGCACTATGAACAATTTTTGGAATAACTAGCACTACTCGCACTGAGATGCGGCGCACTGCGTCATAGCGTGCGGCACGAGCGAGCACAGACGGTCAACTGTCTTTCTGCTGGCCTGCGTTGGGAGAGCTTCCCCCCGGCCGAAGCCAATCAGCCAATTACATTTAATCTTTAATTACATTACTATGTCTGCGTCGACTAGCACTGGAATGTTCAGATCATATATTTCGCATTTTGAAGAAATCGCGTAGTAGTTACGAAAGAAAACAAAGTCCGTACTATTATACTACACACAATTTAATGGTTCAAAATGGAAGAAAGAAGAAGAAAATTTCTTCGTAAAGGGATCTTGAAATACAATTTCACATTAACTTAATAATCTAAAATAACAAGATAAGCCAAAGCGCGGCTTCGTAATTAGCAGTGTGAATTGCCTAATGTTTTGTCAACAAGATTTCTTTCCGATTAATTACGGCGCTTTTATATCTCAAATGTGAGCGGCAGTTCTTTTGAGAAAATGTCATCGGTTTCCTTCAAGTCTTCCAGTTCATACGTTCTTTCTCCTCGGGGGAATGACCGACCCAGTCAGCTGATGGTCATCTGCCAGCTGTGGTGTACCTTCTGCGGGCTCATTCCATGCTTCTTAAGTAGCAGACGCTAGTGGCACCAGGCGATCTTCTTGCACTCCACATGTGACCCTTGCATTCCACATGTGAAATGTGCACTGCCGTGGTGCTTGCGGAAAGAACAGCCCCAGGTGCGGATGAAATCCATACCCTAATGCTACATCTTCCGAAGCGGCCATGAAATATCTCCTTCGGCCCTATAACCGTACCTGGGAAGAGCATACCATTCCTGCTGTATGGCGAGGGGCCTTCATTTTGCCAGTTTCAAAAGAGAAGATTGATCGAACAATGCCATCAAGCTATCGACCCATTTCTCTATCCAGCTGTGTATTCAGAGTGCAGGAGCGTATCGTGAATCGGCGTTTGGTCTGGACTTTGTGCAAAAATTTGGTGACGCAATCCAAAGCGAGTTAGAAGACACCGCTCAACTTGAAACAATCTCTTGTGGCCGTATTATCTGATATAGAAAAGGCGTAAGACATCACTTTTTGGTATGGCATTCTGTGAACCCTGCACTCGGATTTTGGGGGAAGCTCTCTCTATTCCTCAAATTCCTTCCGAACAGATCCTTCCGTGTTCGCATTGGCGCCAGACGTTCTAGCAGCCATTCTCTGCAAAATGGTATCCCCCAAGGATTGGTTCTGAGTGACACTAAGTTGCCATCGCCATAAATCGTATAGTATGAACCTGTAAAGGCGTCGTTCTTTGTAAATTATTTTGTGGTCATTAATAATCCAACAGCGTCAGTGTGATCCAGAGTCCCAACTGGTGCTCAACAAGCTCCACGAATGAAGCGTGAGTTTTAATTTCGTTACTATTAAATCTACTGGCTGACATTTCTGCGGGATATTTCATTTGCGTTGCAATCCAGTTCTTTACTTTGGAGAAAGTCAGCTTCCATTCGCTGAATCTGCCATGTTCCTGTGGCTCACGTTTGACAAGTTCCTCACCTGGCGTGCTCATATACGTAGACTACAATCCAGATGTGTCTTCCCCCTTAATCCTACGCTGAGTGGTACATCATAGGGAACCGACCGCATTAGCCTGTTGAATCTGTAAAGAACACTCATCTGTTTAGTTTTTGATTACGGTAGTAAAGCGTATGACTCTGCAGCGCCCTCCACTCTCCAAACCATCACCAGCATACACCACACTGGTATACGCGACTCAACAAGTGCGCATCGCACTAGTTGAATCGAGTGCCTTCTAGCTGAGGCTGGAGAGCCATCTTTAAAACGAAACGAAATTATATATTAGCGTTTTATGGTGCTAAAGTACCAGGACTCTTTAACCATTTTTGTCGAATAATTATCCATCCTGAATGTGACACCTCATACATTTTTCGAATATCGCTACCTCAGTCTCCAGGAATTCGATTTCAAAATCTTTTGTGGAACGTTAATGTCGGTCTTCCTAGTTCTGCAAAAGCCCCGAGTAACCTCATTCCCCCTTGGAAACTCCTCCGTTTTAATGTTGACCTCAGACTCTCCAATCTTCCCAAACAAACTATACTATTCCTCATGTATACCAGATGCAGTTTCAGGAAATGGAGGGCACGCTATCTGGTCATATATTCTTATGACGGATGATTCATCGTATAATGACGCAGTGTCAAGTAGGGTTTATTGTATCAGGATCACGAAATCATACCGGTTTCACTCACAGTGCAGTGAATTCACTGCTGAGATTATGCAATTCTCGAAACCCTAAAATACATGCAGTCAACGTCGTTACGGTGAGTAGTTCAGGTCCCAGTAGTTCTCAGGTCTCTTCAAGCTGCATCACTTTCTTCCTCAGACTACCTGAAGAAATCATTTGAAAATATGATTCATCGTCGTCTGATCGCCTCTATGATCTGACACTCAGTTGGGCCCTAGGTCATGTGAGAATCACAGGGAATGAGATGGCTGACCAGGTGACGAAAAAAGGCGACGCGGAAGCCTCTTATTGACGTTCCTTCTGGACCATCGTCCGATGGTTTTTGAAACGAGCGTCTTCAGTTCATGAGTATCAAAATACCACTTTTAAACCAAGAGTGATAAAGGTTTCTGTTAATCTTTGGCGTTCCTCACCCCGATTTTCTAGGCCGGAGGAAGTAATTCTAACACGTCTTCGGTCACTGCTACTTTTCTCATGATTTCCTACTTTGAGGTAAATTTCCCCATCCGTGGTTCGTGCAGGACGGTTCTTTCTATGGAACATGTCCTGCTTTATACGAAATTCGGTAGCAGTCGACGAAGACACCTTACGGGAGGTGCTCGGCGATGACGGTTTCTCTCTCTTAAAGCTTGCAGGAGGGAAAAAGCGACACATGAAATTTTATTTGAGAGATAAGGACAATAATGTTTTATATGCATAATTCTTGGCCCCTTTCAAGGTAGTTCTCTGTTTATTATAAATATTACGTGTTTTATCATCTCGTCCTTTTGCTTTATTTACTATTTTATGCGGAATTCAAACCCTTTTTTTACGTTATGTACTTGATTTTAATTAGCGGGTAAGTTGAATCTACTATCCTTTTATTAAATAAATCTATTTAAAATTTTTAAAAAAACTTTGACATGACCTCAGTAGTTGACACGCTTTATGAACTCCAATCAATCGATCTGAAATCAAATCTTATGAATGAAAATACCTACAAGCCAAACAAGTGTGATAATCGCAATTTGCTCTACGTTTTCATAGTTTCAATGTGTGAACTTTTACTAGAACCAATGTTGAAAAGGTATTGCAACCATGGATGGAGGCACATTTAGCAGTAAGAAGCGTATAACCCGTCAAATGACTGGTCTGACGAACAAATGCCTTAGGGAAGTACAGTAAGTCTTATCCGGAGTCGGACCGATAGTAGTGCTTACGTCTTTCACGCAGACGGTTTCTCGACAAACAAGTTTTAAAGTAAAAAAATTGTTTCACACGTTTAGCGAAAAATTAAATGTTTTGACATAGGTGATGAACGTAGCGTGCTGAAAATAAAAACCTGATTCTTCTTTGGACCAAATTAGCGAGGTGTGAGAACGTCTGCGTCCAGGAATATGTGTTGCACGCACATTTCCCTGCATATTCTGCATTTCTTTTACTGATTATTGAATTTCTGCTTGAACTTTGTCTACAGTGGAAGTTAGAAATGTAACGAGATCATGAGTTGTTCATGACAAAACTGATGAAGTGGTAGCAACATTTTTCATAATATCCATGTATTCTTCAATCTTGGTTATCGATATGCGGGTGCGACGCTGTATTTTGACACGAATGATAATAAAAGTTGCAAAAGACATCAATATCGTTAGCCAAACAAGGCAGTTATGCTACGAGTGACGGACTAAAAGTTCTTATCTATCCATTGTAATACACTTCCTTGGAAGGTAGTAATGCCGAACAAGCAGATTACTAAATAATAATAATAAAAAAAGAATATGTACGTTGTTAGGTAATCACTGCGCCCGCATCGTGCGTAGAATGTCATCCTGGGACGTATTGTCTGCAACTAATGATTTCAAATGTCTTAAAAATTGCTGCGGACAACAATCACCTACTGGGTGAGGGTCTTAAGTTTCTGGTCTCACTATTTTCAATTTATGATATAAATAAATACAATATTTCACTTTTTAAATAATCACCTTACAACGCACGTATCGCACTTGAATGCCGTGCATTCAATTTATTCTTATTTCATTGTCATCTGAAATTTTCTATCCCGAAAGTCATCTTTCGATTTTGAGAAGAGGTAATAGTTGTTGGATGCCAAATCTGGGCTGAAGGGAGGATGGTCCAATTCCTTAAAGCTATACCTTCGCAGCAATTTTTGAAATTTCAGAAGTATACACAGGTGCAGTGCCACGGCACCGCCAACGAAAGGGAAGGAAAAGACAAGTTTCACCATAAGTATGAGTATAAAATGTTATTTCTTAAACATATTTTCTTATAGCAATTCATTTCAACGAGTATTTAGTCCTTCGATGTTCTATGAATTTATTTATTTACTTTCAATGCTGCAGGATTATCCTGCTTAGGGTTAGAGGATGTTAGAAATTCTCTTAATTAAGCCTTTCTTTCGGTGTCTCCCACCTTCCTTAGCCCTCTGTACATAGCATGTAACCGGGTATCGTAGATGCTCTTATGTCTAGAAGTGGGTTGAAGATGGCGTGGCAAGCGTCATGCTTCAACCGTACACCTTTTTACCCAATATTTACTGTTAATAAAGCCAGTAAATATTGCTACTCATTTGGAAAGAAGGCTGAGTCGACCTTAGGAACAATAGGACATCACCGGATAAAATTCCCCAGCCATGCTTGGATTTGAACCCGGGGCCCTCAGGCTAGCAAGGTTGTTCTATGAATATTCTCTACAAACACCCAAGGCGGAGTGCTATCTGCATGCTTCTTTATAAATCACTAAGCCACTAATGGATTAGCAGTGTTTTCTGCTCATGTAACGCTGTATAAAGAATGCTATGTTTCTCTTATGGATGAGACGGAGCAAAAATCGATCTGGCGCAGTAGTTAATATCACACCCCATAGTGAACATCGATGTTTTAATTTTGAGCATGGATAATAATTGTTAACATAGGTGTTTTGTTGTGGATGTCGCATCACTAACTGACACCACCTTGAGAATTGATACCGGACGCTACCGCACAGCTGTATTCTGATGAAGGCAAAAACTACAAGTCACCATGACGCGCCAGTTCAGCTTTGTGTTCGGAGTCTGTGTGGTAGAGTACTGCAGTATTCGGCACTGGCGGGGATGTTTCTTCCTTTGAAATTACAACAAACGCATCAGTTCCAAAAAATGGTGACCACGATCTACCTTAAGGGTCTACACAACTTTAGCCTTCCTAGATGGCACCACCACAGGTTTGCGCCATTCTATGGACTTCCTTTTAGGACGAATATCGTGGTAGATGACCATAATTTCGTCTTCTGTTTGTAATTGAATTCAGATATTACTATTGTTTTTTAATAGAGCGTCAAAAACCTTGGATAGCAGTTACATTACAATGCCTCTGTTTCCCATTCTTGCGAATTTCCTGCTCAATCCAGTCCATTAGTCCGAAACTGTATTCTCCTACAGGCACAACGAAAGTACCTATTGCTGATATTTTAGTCCTGGAGTTCAGAGTGGACTGAAGGACCAGTCTCACTCTTCTGTAATACTCCTTGCGAATTCTCTCTTTCATTGTATCGTTTGAGATTGTCTCATATTCTTCAATGTTCAGATATTTGTAGGTTTTACCTGGCTCAAGATCTTTAATCAGTGTTCATATCAGCTTCACTGCTCTCTGATGTTGTTATTTTGCCATTCTTTAAATTGATTTTTCACACTTCTCAACATACTTAATGCAGATGTCATTTCTAAAGTCATTCATCGACAGACATCATTTGGGGAGAGAATCGTTTCAATCTTAGCAAACTCTTTTAAGATCATCCAGGAAAACAAATGTGTTAACACACAACATAAATAAATAACATCAACAAATATGTTATTGTTATTATTATTATTATTATTATTATTATTATTATTATTAAAATGTTTGCCGGAACTTCTGGTTGCAGATTAACCCATTATATCCCAGCGTATGATATATCATACGATGAACATCACCTAATAAGTTTTAATACAACTCGTATACAATTTATTTTTTTGAATTTAGTACGTTAATTTGGGATTGGAGAAGGTTTGAATTAAGCACGGAAACAGCGATCATGTTGCCAACTATTATTTTGTAGTATCAACGAATTGTTGAATGTCAGGATGTCTTCCGGATGCAACGCGGGAACGCAGAGGTACAAATTTTTTACCATTTTATGCCAATAAATGTAACATATTTAACTATTTTTGGGTCAAATATAGTTAATTATCTTAAAAAAAGAGATTGGTATAAGAAAATTATAAATAATTGTGAAATGACGATATGACGTACAATTACAGTTTACGTATGATTTATCATACGTTGGGCACTAACGTGTTGTGGAATGTTTTCACAGGCCCGAGTATCTGCGAACGAGTGAAGAGATTTTGAATGCTCTCATTGACATTGATGAGTGTGATTCAAGTGTTGCAGAAGAAATTGATAATGCTGAAAGTTTGGAAATGGTTCTATTGCCTCCTGCGGATGGTGCAGATAGCGATCAAGATGATGCTCGCAGTGATGAAGAAGGAAACGTATCAACGTTTCAAGATATCGGAAAAGGAGTTTTACAACAACGAATGGAAGTGAGATGTGTGTCAGAGGGAAATAAGCATGATATAGATGTTGAACGCCTTGCAGGATCTAATAGAGAAGACTGTCGTAAAGGTGAAGGTTCACGAAAAAATAAAATAAAGCACGCACGGGCTAAAACATCTCGAATGTACACCCAAAATTTTTAGATCCTACTATCACGTATTCGGAAACATCTGAAACAGTACCTTCTGTAATAGAAAAACTAAAGTATAACAAAGCAGCACCTATAGATTTATTTCGAAAAATTCTTGATGACGAAATTATTGAACATATTGTCAAAGAATCGGTAAAATATGCTGCCCAAAAAGGTTTCATTATACAGTTGTCTAATGAAGATGTTTACAAATACATTGCAATTTTGATCCTATCGGGTTATTGTAGAGTGTCGCATCGTCGTATGTACTGGGAGACACGGCCTGACACCAACAATGCTTTGGTACAAAACGCAATGTCGAGGAACAGTTTTGATTGTCTCCACAGATTTTTTCACGTGAATGACAACAATACCATAGATAAGCATGATAGAATCTACAAAGTTAGGCCTCTCATCACGCATTTCAACAGCAAATTTCAGAAATTAATTTTACCTTTGGGGAAAATGTTTTCTTTAGACGAAGCTATGGAGCCATATTTTGGACACCACTCTATGAAACAATTTATTCGAGGGAAACCTATTCGGTATGGTTTCAAATTGTGGTGTCTCTGCGTCTCAAATGGCTATTTGATAAGATTTGAACCATACACAGGAGCCAGTGAAAGGGAACAAGGAAAATCTCTGGGAACATGTGTAACCGAAAGACTTTGCTTTGATTTTCTTCCATCCGGATCAACAGTATATATTGACAATTATTTCAACTCCCTTCCTCTGTTAAAATCATTGAGAGAATATGACATAAATTGTGTTGGCACAATTCGAAATGATAGAATAGAAAAAGCTCCTCTAAACGAAATGAAAAAGGATCCTCGAGGAGAATACCAAGTACTTCAAGACAGTGAGAATGCCGTAGTACTTGTCAGATGGCGTGACAATAATGTTGTTACTCTAGCAACAAACAAAAGCACTGATGATGTTTTTGGTTTGGGAAAATGCTTACGATGGAGCAGAAACCAAGAAAGAAAATAAGTATACAACAGCCTACATTAGTTCGCGAATACAATAGAGGAATGGGAGGTGTTGACCTCTTTGATGGTTTACGAGCCCTCTACCGCATAAGAATTCGCTCAAAAAAATGGTACTGGCCACTTGTCAGATTTTGCATCAACGGGGCTGTTGTTAACAGTTGGCTATTGTACCGAAATATTGATAGCACTATTAGTCTTCTGGAATTTACAAGAAGAATTGTTCTTGCTATTCTGACATGCCCTAATATTGAGAAACCCCGGGGTGTACGTCCCAAAACATCAAGAAATGTACTTGATGAAATACGGTTTGATGGAAAAGCTCATTTAGTTGATGAAGGACCTACTCAACGTAGATGTGGAAACTGCGGCAAATGTACAAAATTTCTCTGCAGAAAATGTAATATCGGTCTTCATCCTAAACAATGTTTCTTTAAATACCATGCATTGTAAACCAATTCATATGAAATTAATAATTTTGTGAACCTTTATGAAATAAATATATGCATTGCATTAGGAATCTACTTTACTTAAAATAGCCCTTGTATCCCAACGTATGATATATCATACGCTCCTAAAATTATTCAAAAATCTAACATTTTTAAAAAAATACATTGTTTCCACGTAAAAAGGTATCAGAATATGTTTATGAATGAATATAGTTGCAAAATTCGAAAATTTTTAATTTCGGGATATAATGGGTTAACACACCTCAACAGAGATGCCATCCATAAAAATACATTACATGCCAGTGAGCAAATATTTCCCAACACTAGCAAGCAACATTATGATTAAGTTATAAGCGATGGAAGCATGAGTTATAACATAAAGTTCGTTGCGGTGTGCATTCGCTCTGTCAATTATTTCATAACTAAGCTAAAATATTCCTTATTTTTTGTCTTAAATATGTTTGATACACATTTGAAGAGTAAGTCCCTAAAAAACTAACATATTACGAAATTTGTGAATATTGCTAGTAATTACTGGCAGAAAACCATTTCCTTCACGTATGATATATATGGAGAATTATTTTCATTATCCGCACTCAATTAAAGATTTTCCGCAAACATCATGTGTCACGTGCCCTTCTCTAGCCCGAACCCCTCCCCCCCACTTCGAGTGCTCTAAGCGTTCTGGTCCTTCATTGGCAGCGCCCGCCGCTCCGCGAGGGCCAGCAGCTTGCGACCGCGCGCCGCC
>JAHLJT010000402.1:0-19337 GCA_031308135.1 Acheta domesticus
TTTAATACTGTATTGATAATCTTAGAAGTGGGCTTGTTGAGCGAAACACGTTTTGTATTAATTTAAAATTGATTTCCTATGATTGAATTCGGCGGGCTGTTGAAGCTGGCCTCTGATTGGTTGGAAGCTAAATACTTCAGCGTCTGCCGCCAGATTGCGACGAGCAATGACGCATGCGCAGATGGCGAGGTCCCCCTCTCCCCTCTTCACCCCCTGGCCCAGAGAAACCCGACTGCTTTACGCTAGCGTCTACTGCGGAAAGAAGCTCGTTTGTGAACGAGAGCGCAGCACACTTCAGGCGTTCAGTAAATTATCTTTCTCTCTCTCACTCGGGAGTCCCCGCTTGGTCATGGGTACAAACTGTAGAAATTGTGCCTGACTACTATTTCTTAATTAATATCCAAGAAATTGTATTATCTCTTAAATAGATTACATATTATTTAAGTCTGCAATGTATAAATTAACAAATGGTCTTATTGCCATTCGCGTATAAGAATTAAAGCTGAGCCATTGTATAATTTGCTTTCAAGACATCGGCAGCCCTGACTGCTGTGAGGATTTTGTGGGAAGCGCCTACACCGTCGTAGCAATCGAGATCGTGGAAGTAGTCCCAGTGTATCTGCCTTGTGTTGCGTTCGCCTGTTAGACGAAGTAGTTGATAGTGACATTTTGTGTGTTATTGTTGAGCATCCCCAAACGTGTGAGTCACGCTACGCCACTGCGGTGGATAGACTCAAGGTTGTTTATAGTGAACGCGAGGGCCGAAGGCCCGAGCCTCGCCGTGATTTGGATCCGGGCGAGCGAAGCGAGAAAACTTGCCTTTGAAAGTAATTTGGCATTATAATGCGGCGGAGACAAAGCGTATGAGGGCGACTAAAAAGTTTATGAGCCATGAAAATCGCCAATCGGTAAGTTTTATTCATTTCGCATCGCTTCTCTAAGGGGGTACCGTACACCCTACTTTAACCAAATATTTTTTTAAGAACTATCGGGCTAGTGCGTTTACACGTGCCTGATAAAGAGACAATTTTATGTGACTGTCCTCGTCTGACGTCGAGCGGATGCACAGATTCTTTACGGCAAGTGTAAATACGAGTGAAGAACAACTGGAATGTATACCAATGGCTCGTAGTATTTATACATTCAATTCCTGTCTTTAATTTATTAAAATGTTACTTATTGTAAAGAAAAAAATTACCTCAAGATTTATTCACTTTATAGAATTTCATGTTTTAGCACTTGGAGCAGTGAACATTTGCGCACACGAAACTCACAGTACTATTTTAATTAATAATTTTACTCATTAATTAAAAATTTAACTATATACTAAAATGGAGTTTTGAAACCTCTGGCGCAGTTTGGAGGAACTTCACCCATTGACCTTTTCGGATTGCCTAATAGAGCGCGCTGGCGTCAGGACGGGGAGTAGATACACCGGATAAGACTGCATTGAAGGACCACAATCTGAGAGGGAGTGGGACGCACTCTGCTACCTTTTAGCGATGCGACATCGATGTCGATGTTTTGGAAACATCCGTTTTGTATTTATAAAATAGATATTTGTATCATACACTTACTGATGTTGAAGTTTTATGCCCGAAGTTTTTACGTAATCAGTGTTTTACTCGTATTTTTAAAAAAACTAGAGGTGCTACAACAGCACATACTTTCCCGGTTGTTGGAAACAGCTACGTAATATTGAAATATTGCATTTTCTGCGCTATTAACATCTTAGCGATTATATGAAAACGTCCATTCAACCAGAAGCGAGCAACTCACTGTTTCCATCGCAGTGTTGTCAAAACTATGTTAATTCTCTTGGCTAATAATATTAATACAGTAATTAGTACAGTTATGTTAATACAGTAATCTGCAATTGACTTCAAAATAATTACGAAAATTCTGTCTGCTCAGTCGTGAGTTGTAAGATTTGTCGTGATTTCGTTGTAAGATAACAGTTCCGACACTGTTTCAGCGTTTTTCTTTTGTTCAACATGCAATAAATTTCTTTAAGGATCAGATGATATTAAATGGTATGTAACTAGACCCCCGTTAAAAATATGCATAATACCATGCATATTTTACGTGCAACATATGCACGTAAAAAAGCCAATACATGAGCTTAAAACTAAGAATATGCATTAAATAAAAAGTTAGCAACAGTTAACATTTTGCTATAGGTACTCATTTTACTCCCTAGTACAAAACGCGTGTAAGAAAATAGTTATTTTCATATTAAGTGTGGATAGTTTGTTTGTGTCACGGTCGAGGTTGAGATTCTTTGCCGAGATGGTAGGTTGTGATAAAAAATCTCAATCGAGACCACGAAAACGGAAACTTCACGTATGAAATATGAACATTTTTTCTACAACTGCGTAAAAATATAATATAAAAGTTTGTAAACTTGTATTGGAAAAATAAGCCTGATTCTCCGGAAAATATAGAAATACATATCATAGGGCTATGATTAGAGAAGAGTATTGTACCGCCATGCAAACTAGTGGTGCTACAGAATGGCACAGACTTTCCCGTATTAGTTTTCTATTTTCCTGGGTCTTCGCTAGCTATTCGGAATTTCCACATACTCTTTCTTGCCAGCTACCATCTATCATCGCCAAAAGTACATTTTTTGTCATTTTCTTAATTTTTCGGTTTCCTATTGGTAGAACAGAAACATTAATTTTAGAATATTAAAGAACACAAAAACCTAGCCGTAAATGGCAATTTTCTTTTAAAAATTATGTGCCGTTTAAGAGAAAATGGCGTTTTAGCACTACTAAAAATGCGAAATTTGAAGCTCATTTTCACAGAAAATTTTTGAGTTTTCAAAATACTTTATTTGAAGTTATTTGAAGCACTTACACTCACAAATATAATCATCTTTACAAATTGCGGATAATGTGCATATTAAAGATGTCAGAGATCTTTCAAAAAATTTACATTTATATAATTTTTGAAAAAAAGAAAAAAAACTCAAAATAAACTTCACGCTATACTAATGAGTGTAATAAGCACTATCCGTTACAAAAGTTTCAAGAAAAAAATTGCAGCCATATACGAGAAAATGACGTTTGAGCATTTCTGAAAATGCCGAAATTTGAGCTACTTTTCACAGAAAACGGTAGTGTTTTCGAGAAACTTTACTTGACATTATTTAAAGCATATATATTCGTAAATATAATAATGTAAAAAAATCGCCGATAATGTAAATATTAACGACGTGAGAGACAAGTAAAAAAATTTACATTTTTGTAATTTTTGAAAAAAACCAACCCAAAGACCAAAATGGCTTTTATGTCATTGATAGAGTAAATTTACCACTATCCCTACCAAAAGTTTAAAGAAAAAAATTTGGAGCCGTTTTTGAGAAAATTTTGTTTTGTAATTTTTTTAAATTGCACATATTGCACGCAATATTGCACGAAAAGTACTAAAATTGTGAAAAACATTTACATGACCTTTATTAAAGAACTCAATATGCAGAACAAATTTTATTTGAAGAAAAAATCTCCATCTTCAATTTTGTAGTTGGAGAAAGACGCCGAAAAAAAATTCAAACTTTCACAATTTTCGAAAATTCAGAGCTGTACGTGAAAATTGGACCTATGCCATGTTAAAAAGTATATTTTCCTCTATTCATACAAGAAATTTAAAGAAAAATTTGGAGCCGTTTTTGAGAAAATGTTGAAAATCCCCGGGGGGCTTCACATAAAGTACCCCCAAATTTTAAAGAATCTTTTTCAAAATCACAAAGCTTCGACTAGAATCAGATCGACTGGGGAATATCAATTTTGAAGAAAATTGACCGAACAGTTTAGGCGCTAGCGTTGACCACAGACGGACGGAATGCCGTCAATCGATTTTTAAGTATAAAGAAGCAACAAATCATGGATTTTGACCACACCACGAGATAGAGGATTTTTTTTTCTTAATTTAGCAACTGGTTTTATCCATTATTCGTTTTCACGGCCCGGCAATTAATTTTTTCCGCCGAAAATTGGCCATTTTTTCGCGCAGCATTACATAACTTTCTTCTCATTACAAATGGTTGAGTATTTGGTGCGAAAATATTTCATGCAAACATCAACATAAATTTGACAATTATAACTCTTTTCATATAGCTATAACAAATCACAACAGTGACACATAATTCATAAAAATTCGGCAGCGCGAAGCGGAATTCCATTGCTGCATTTCCTGCATTGTTTATATTTCTTTAGAGCTAGCAATTTTTATTTCATATATTTCAAATAGGTTTAAAAATAATTTCTAAAACGATTATTATGTAAATGTATGGCAAAGGTCGAATGTAGAGACGAACAAATAGATAATATACAAATTCTAAGTTACGAAGCATCCAACTGTCTGATGCGCAGTAAAATTTGCAGGCGGGCTATTAGTTTGTCACGAAATTATAGAAAAAAACTACTCATGCTCAAAAAATTAGCATGATGTTATTTGAAGATGAATTTTTGATAAATACATTTCATTGAGAAAACCAGTCTGTGATGTTCATACAGAGTAGCACAGACTTTCCCGTATTAGTTTCTATTAATTTCTATGCATTTTCGTTATTTATTCTCTAAACTTCCGGATCCTAAATAGATTACCAAACAATTTTTACTTTCCCGTATACGTACGTATACACGGAGTGATATACGTAGTATAGGGAAAGTTAAGTAATGCTGCGCGAAAAAATGGCCAATTTTCGGCGGAAAAAATTAATTGCCGGGCCGTGAAAACGAAAAAGTGAACAAAACCAGTTGCTAAATTAAGAAAAAAAATCCCCTAACACGTGGTGTAGCCAGAAACCCTGTTTTCTAGGTCCTTGATACCGAAAAACCAATTGAAAGGTAAAAACTTCCGTCTGTCTGTGAACACTGCTAGGGCCTAAACCATACGTACTATTTCTTCCAAAATGGATATTCCCCGGTCGATCTGATTCTAATCGAAGCTTTGAGATTTTGAAAAAGATTCTTCAAAATTTGGGGGTACTTTATATGAAGCCCCCCGGGGATTTTCAACATTTTCTCAAAAACGGCTCCAAATTTTTTCTTTAAATTTCTTGTGTGAATAGTGGAAAATACACTTATTAACATGGCATAGGTCTGATTTTCACGGATAACTCTGAATTTTCGAAAATTGTGAAAGTTTGAATTATTTTTCGCGTTGGCGTTTTTCCAACTACAAAATTGAAGATAGAGATTTTTTCTTCAAATAAAATTTGTTCTGCATATTGAGTTCTTTCATGAAGGCCATGTAAAGGTTTTTCAAAATTTTAGTACTTTTCGTGCAATATTGCGTGCAATATGTGCAATTTTAAAAAATTACAAAAACAAGATTTTCTCAAAAACGGCTCCAATTTTTTCTTTAAACTTTTGGTAGGGATAGTGATAAATGTACTCTATCAATGACATAAAAGCCATTTTGGTCTATCGGTTGTTTTTTTCAAAATTACAAAAAATGTAATTTTTTTTACTTGTCTCTCACGTCGTTAATATTTACATTATCTGCGATTTTTTCACATTTTATATTTACGAGTATATATGCTTTAAATGTCAAGTAAAGTTTCTCGAAAACACAACCGTTTTCCTGTAAAAAGAAGCTCAAAAATTTCTCATTTTCAGAAACGCCCAAACTCCATTTTTCATAAATGGCTAAACAAAATTTCTTCAAACTTTTCGATCGGATAGTGCTAATTGCACTCTTTAATATGACGTAAAGTTTACTTTGAGGAATTTTTTGGTTTTTTCAAAAATTACACATATGTAGTTTTTTTTTTTAAGGATCACTCATATCTTTAATATGCACATTACCAGCATTTGTAAACATTATTATATTCGTGAGTGTAAGTGCTTCAAATAACTTCAAATAAAGTATTTTATAAACTGAAAAATTTTCTGTGAAAATGAGCTTCAAATTTTTAGTAGCACTAAAACGCAATTTTCTTTAAAATGGCACATTATTTTTAAAAAGAAAATTGCCATTTAGGACTAGGTTTCTGTGTTCTTTAATATTTTAAAATTGATGTTTCCGTTCTACCAATAGGAAACCGAAAAATTAAGAAAATGACCAAAAAAATGTACTTTTGGCGGTGATGGATGACAGCTGGCAAAAAAGAGTTTGTGGCAATTCCGAATAGCTAGCGAAGACCCAAGGAAATAGAAAACTAATACGGGAAAGTCTGTGCCATTCTGAAGCACCACTAGTTTAGCACTGTTTTAAAAATTGATTCTCTTTGGTTAAAGTTCTCTTAAGGGACCGGGCGACTAATTTTGATGCCCAATTACTCCACAAATACGCACATTTTCGAAAAAATGTAACATGACCTTATTTGAAGATCTGTTTTTGATGAACGTATTTCGTTAAGAATAACAATTGTATCTTCGCAATTGTAGTTGTAAAGGCCGAACATTTTTTAATTTCTTTAAATCTTTGCAAAATCAGGCATTTTAACGAACATGAAACGTGCACCATTCTCTTAAGCTTCCTTTATGCTCTCTAAGGTTCCAATTTAATAAAAAAAATGACACAAAATTTCGCAAAAAAAAAAAAACAACTCGTTTTTGAAAAATTGCACATGACCTTATTTGAAGATCGGTTTTTATGAACACATTTAATTAAGAAAAAAATGTATCTTCATAATTGTAGTTGTAGGAAGACGCCGACAAAAATTTGAATTTTTTCAATTTTCAAAAAATGAGTGTTTTCAACCAGCATGAGACCTGCGCTATTCTCTTAAATGACCTTCAGACTATCCACGAACAAAATTAAGTAAAAATTATTGGCGCTTTTTTTTTTTTTTAATTTTGAAAATGCCCCATTGGCTTCCTGTAAATTACCCCGAAAATTAAAATATCGGTTTCAAATTCAAGGGACCACGATATCATTCAGATCGATCGGGGATTATTAGTTTTGGAGAAAATCGGCTGAACGGTTTAGCCGCTATCGTGATTCACGGACGGAGAGACGTTTTGCTTTCAATTGGTTTTTCGGTATCAGTGACCCACAAAACATGGATTCTGGCTGCACCACGTGTTATGGGATTTTTATAAAATTTAGCAATTGGATTTATCCACTTTTTCGTTATCAGGGCCCGGCAATGAATTTTTCCTGCCGAAAATCCGCCGTTTCTTGGCGCAACATTACATAACTTTCCCTATACTACGTATATACGTACGTATACGGGAAAGTAAAAATTGGTCTTTTCTTTAGTAATAATATAACGTTTATTTCTGTACTGCACTGTTCTGAAGTGGAAAGAAAGATATTTAATTAAAATCTGAATCATAATATTATTACACAACTAGGTTACCACGCGTAAAAATTTAGTTAATAGAGTTTTCTACAAGTACCTTCTGTGACTGTTAAATTCTAATTGAAAATCAGTTTTGTTAATTATTCTTATTTTATCAGTTTGTTTGTAAAATAAATTATTAATTAGTGAATATAGCAAATAAATCGATTTAATATAATTTTGTATTGAATTTGTTCGTGTTGTGGTATCTCTACTGCACGCACACGGGACGGGCTGAACGGGGATTGGGACAGGTTAGAACTGGCGGCGATTTAAATTAAAGTAGTACTTTCAATTTGAACACATTTGTCAAAATGCATTTTTTCCTGTCTAATAGATGTCAAATAAATACCATAACAATGCCGGTATTCTTCGCTTGGTATATTGCTGTAGTAGGCTCGCATAATAGAAAATTTAACCGACAACTCAAAAATCCCTAACCCATTGAATCTTCACAAGCCTCCACAACTGCCTTAAACGACTGAGGTATTTCAGGGCAACAATCGCGTGGGAGGCTGATTCACTTCGGGTCGATTTCTTGGGGTTCTCGGTTGAGAATCGAGATGACGCTGGCATTGTCAGGAAGAAGGTTGGAGGGGTGAACTTCCACGCGAGCCTTCGTCTCTCGGCGCCGGATCTCTTTTTCCAGCGGAGGAACAACACCGTCACCTCTTGCCATGTAACACTAACTTGCACTACACTACACTGCGATTTTTCTAAGAGCGACTCTCAAGGAAACTCAAATCCCATCTTCGCGATGGAATGTCACGGCATTTCGCATCTTTCTCAGTCGTTCCGCTAGATTTCGCACGATCGCGACCGTATGAAGCAGTGCTTGCGATCATGCGACTTCTACCGGCGAGACCGAGAAAAGACGCGAAATGCCGTGACATATTCCATCGCGAAGATGGGATTTGAGTTTCCTTGAGAGTCGCTCTTAGAAAAATCGCAGTATACCACATATGCCGGAAGACCAGTCGGGAGCTTAGAGCTTGTCCCGGCTGGGGCGGTGCCCTGCTGGTGGGAGATACCTGGTTGACGGGAAAATCCCGCTAGTAGACGGTAGGTCGGCGCCGGATCCCGACATCCAGCGGGGAAACGATCCAGGGGGGAAAAGCGGGGATACTGAAGAGGTGACCACAGCAATTGACACGCCCGGAAACATCAATCTATATTTATCACAACTCCCCTTTGCCGTATCTTCTACAATCCTCTCAATATCTCCCCAATCGTCACAATTCCTCCTCTATCCTCTATAACAATCTTCACAACTCCTTCCCCCTTTCCTACACAATCTTCACATATCCTCCCCCCCCCCTTTCCTGTACAATCTCCATAATTCCACCCCTTTGGTCTATAGTCTCAACTCGTGTCCCCATCCTTCAAAATCTTTGCACCTCCTTCCCCCTCCCCGTCTTACACCATCTTGTCACACACCAGCATTCAGCATTTCCACGGCCCTTCCAAGCTCCCTAAAATTTCCTGAATACTTATCTCATTAATGTGAATAAATTCGTGTGCGGTGCGTGGAGAAAATACGGTTCCGTGCCTCACGGTTAGACCACTTCCTGCGCACCAATCGAGACATACGAGGTGGCATTCGACGCGTTTCGGTCTCCTGATGGGGAACTGATAATTGGTTTTCAGATTTGGCCATAAGATTACAAGAAATTGCCAAAAAAAACGTGTTTTTTCGTGTTTTGGCGCTGCGATCTTTGCAAGACGGGAATTAACACCAACGCCATCTAAATGGGTATATGCAGGTGGCGTTGATTAAACCCCATTATTTCGTGGTGATTTTCAATCCATGACATCATAATTTTCCTCCATGAGATTGGTAACCCAGATTTTGCCAAACGAGCGAAAACTAAATGAATATCGCCCGGCAGGATTTGTTGTGAATTCTGAAGTATTTTAGTTGTAGTGAAGTGTGAAGTGTTTCATGTGTATTTTGTATAAAGAATTTGCAACTTGCCTTGGAACATTTAATTTGAAGAACGTGAAGTGAATACGAAGGAAAGAAGAACTGTAAATGCTAAACAATACATTTCTTAAGCGTGCAAAAATCGATTTTCAATTTAATGTGACTTATAACTTATACACATAAACATACTAAATAGTAACCTTTTAATGCTTATATATATAGATATATATATACACACAATGCTTACATATATATATATATATATACACACAATGCTTACATATATATATATATATATATATATATATATATATATATGTGTGTGTGTGTGTGTGTGTATGTATGTACACACACACACATACATAAAAGCAATGTATCGCCTTCAGAACAAAAATCCGCGTTTTAAAATCTTAAAATAGGGGACAAAAATATGGAAGTGATAAGCAACTCAGGGGAATCAAATGTAGTTGTAGAAGATTTTGCGTCAGAATTTTCCGAACTAATGGAGAACGATACTTTAGGTATTATATTAGCATTAGAGAATAACGCAGAACAACAGCTTACAGGTGTTCATTAATGTTCATATTAGAAAACAAAACGAAAAAATATAGCTGTGCTGTCGCATCATTCATATACATATAAGCATTTTTTTACAGCGATTGTAATTTTGAAATTGCATCTATTATCAGTTCATATCCCGTTTGGAGTTAATATACTTGGATATTGAGTGTTGGGAACTTTTGAACGGGAGTATAACATTAATAGCTACTACGATTCGTTGGTAGGTCCAATGCCAGATACTCTAAGAACATATTTGAACAAAGAAGTGTGAAAGAAATTTTCTACACATGAATCTACATTTAAAACAGTTTATAGCGTCGGCGACGTCACATTCAGGCTAGTATAATGAATATTGCAGTATGCCAGCTTCCGCAATATTCCGTATTATCCATTAGTGCAGCTCCCCGACCTATCCCAATGTTTCGCCCTTTTGCGCACATCCGTGCTGCGCTATACTACAGAATAGGGCCCTCCCTCCTGCCCCGCCCCGTGGTCGCGCGCGTGCCCCGGAGGAGCGGAGGCGGGGGGCGGGGCCGGCGGCACCAGCCTAATTTACAGGGCTTCCGGCGGTCGGCAGCGGACCTCCTCCGCGCCGGAAGCCCCGTCCGGCAGCCTCCTCCCGCCCCGCCCCACCCTCCCCTCCTCCGGCGATCGGTTACTGCCACCCGCGCCCTTGCCGGCCCAGCTGGCGCGCGGGCTAATGACAACGCTCGCCTGCCTTCGCCGCCCCCGCCCCGGCGGCGCGCCGTCGTTTTACTTTGCGACCCCTCCCCCGCGCTCTCACACACCCCCGCCCCCGCCCTAGCGCTCGTTACGCGATCAATCAGACCCCTGGCACAACAAAGGCGGGCCCTGCACCACTCCACGCCACGCCGCCCCTCCCTCCCTCACCACCTCCCCCGCCTTGTCCCGCGCCCTGGCCCTCTGCCCTGACCCCGGCTGGTGGAGGCGTTTAGTTTTCTCCCCGTGGCAATATGGATCGCTGCGTGTGTTGGAATTGTTTCCTTATTACAGAGCTTCGAATTAAATTCTAAAACCTTTTTCGGCACTTTGGAAGAGCATAGTCTCATCCAAGATCTTCAATAGCAATGTGGAGTCAGGTGAACGCTGTAATAGCTTATTTTAAGGCATATAGTGGGCTTTTACTGCTCAATGCGGAAATATCTATCCTTTTTGTAATTTTGCGCTAAAGCTGACAACTTCGCCTTGCTATTTTATACTCCTTAAAGCAGGGGTCCCTCAAACTTTTTAAACGGGGGGGCCCAGTTCACTGTCCCTCAGGCCCGTCGGAGGGCCGATTAATCTGTGGCTATTAGGTAAAACTCATTAACTCCATTTTTGAAAAAAAATGGCGTTTTCCACCTTATTTCGCAATGGTTTTACATTTTCTTTCATTATATACAGAAATATCAGTGAAAAAACGTTCACCTAGATCAAAATAATAATTGATAAAAATCACTAAAATAACAGTAGTTTTAGGTAAAACTCATTAACTCCAACCCAATCCAGCCAATTTACACGTTTCCCGCGGGCGGATGGGATGGGCAAATTATTGCTAAAAACTAGTTTTTTTTCAGATGTTTTTTAACCCTTAAAAAAAAGAATCGCACAACGAAGCATTATTTCTATATCCCAAATCAGTATTATCAAACTTAAAACCTGATTTTCTCGAATAACGTAAAAGTGGAGTTAATGAGTTTCACCTAATAGCCACATATATAGTGCGATTTTCTAACTCTGTCTCTCAAGCCCCATTGGCCGATCACACGACATTTCGCGTCTTTCTCGGTTCTACCGCTAGATGTCGCATGGTCGCAAGCACTGCTTGATACGGTCGCGATCGTGCGATATCTAGCGGCATGACTGAGAAAGACTCGAGGTACCGTGACATATTCCATCGTGAAGGCAGGCCTTGAGAGGCAGAGTTAGAAAATCGCACTATAGTAAAACCAAAAACTATGAACAAATTCTTATACACACTGGATATATCTTATTTTGAAGTGAAGAATCAAAACGGGAACAAATACAATATTTAAAAGGAAGTAAAATTAAATCAACGAACTTGTTGATTTAAAACCATTTTTTGCCCATTTTTTTGCCATCCCTAGACACCCCAAAACATAATAAAAAGTATTGATAAGGCGAGAAAGTAAAAAATGTGCGGATTTCAAGAAAAAAATTCCTAAACCATAAAAACCCGGCGGGCCGTATAAATGTCCTTGGCGGGCCGCTTGTGCCCGCGGGCCGTAGTTTGAGGACCCCTGCCTTAAAGTAACGTTGATAAATTTGAATAGTCTTTCTGAACTACTTGCAATGCGTGTTGTGGAGCAGTGATAACTTTTTGGGGGTCTGTAGTCACAAAGTGGCTAGCAGAGAGAAATAAAAGATTTTCAAAAAAATATAGAGCACTAATTTTCTAATATTTGGCAATTTAAAGAAATCTTAAAAGTACAATATTCTAACAATAACTTGAATATAATCTTATTTCTTGGTATTATAATATACATGTTCAAAACTGCATAAACGTTTGTTTTTTGTTATTTTTTCTGTATTTTCGATATACAATTTTAGTGCAGTTGATGGAATGTTTAGTCGTTTTTACTGCTTATTTACGTGGTTATTACTTTCTCACATACTACTAACGTATTTCTCAACAGAAAATCTCGCTTTGTTGGGCCCTGATACCGCAAAAGTGGACGAATCTCGTCCCAGTACGTATTCCTCTGACATGAAGTCCTCTGACACAAGTTTTGTGGATCCCTGAAAAATTACTTTACTCCAAAATGTCAATGAATAGCTGCTAGCAGAATTAGCATCTAGCAGCTAAACAGCAAGTAGGATTTTCACCAAAATTAATGTTCACCTATTGATCCTCCTGATATCGTGGCTCCTTGAATTTGAAACGATATTTTGATTTTTACTTTAAATGAAGCCCAATATTTCCAAAATTAATTTTAAAAAATGACTCCACATTTCTTACAGTTTTTTCGAACAAAACTAACGAAGCTTATAAAAAATGCATACATCTAATTTTCCTTGAATTCTCTTTTAAAAAAAAGTTATGTACAATTTTTCAAAAATCTGAATAGTTTCGCGCAATTTTGAATGAAAATTGGGCAATATTAAAAATCAATTTTTTCAAACTCGGCTGCAATTTTTTTTCTTGAAATTGTTTGTGCTGGTAGTGCTAAATGCACTGAGTAACACGGCGGCATAAACACTATTTTGAAGTATTGTTTTGATTATTCAATCTTAACAACCTTTTTTAAGTACCTCTCATGTCATTTATATTGTTCATAACTGGTGTTTTTATACATTATTGCATTTTTGAATAGAAGTGCGTCGAATGATTTCTTGTGAAGAATCTCAGAAGCTCGAGAGTTTACTGTGAAAATGAGTTAAAATTGAGCATTTTCCGAAACTTTCAAAGCACATTTTCTCACAACGGCTCCAAAATTTTCAATTAAAAATGTACTTACAGTACAGAGTTGTACTCTTCTGTAATATTCTTAAAATATATCAGTTCTACTGTTAGGGGTCCGAAAAATTGAAAAAATGTAAAGAAAATATATTGTGAAAAAATATTAAGGGGGGGGGGGCTGCTAGGAAAAGGGTGGGGCAAAACTGAAAAGTTAACACAGACTAACGAGATTGAAAAAAAAACTAGTACGAGAAAGACTGCCATTCCGTAGTCCGTCAGTTTTTGGATATAATTTACGTTATTGAGGTGATCCATGCACCCGAATTGTGGAGAAAAGGATGTTGATGTTTTTTACTTTTTCTCCCCATACTGTAGTATAGAGAGGAAAGTGGAAACCTATGAACAATACAAACTCGATTTTTGTCGTAAAATTCGTTATTAAAATTCTTTTGAACAGTAACTTCACACACCCGTCAGGACTAAGATCTATTAGCGCAGTTCCAAAGATGTTTAAGATTGATACAGGCGAAGATCGCGATTATTTTAATTTCGAAGATTGAGTTTTCAGTAGCAAGTGTCTAGCAGTCGCTCAACGCACGTATACTTCACCAAAAAAATTCAATGATTCTGCATTGTTTTGATATTAAGGTGAGCAAGAGGATTTTTTTGCCATACTTCACTTCAGTGAACATGAAACAGATCTTGGTAAATATATAAAATTTCAACGTCGGTTGTAAAGTCATTATTGTACTTATCTCCCATTTGCAAGATACTGCGCAGCATTCTTTTCTTAGCGAAGTAAAATATGATGTGATGTGAATAAGAAGTAGCAATAGTAGGGCTGGGAGTTGGGGAGCTGTGGAATTCCTAACTAAAGCGAAAGGCGCTGGAGAGAATGCCCCGCCGACGGGCAGTCTGGGCGTGTTGTGGATGGGCCGGGGCGGCTGCGCAGGGCCGGAAGAGTCTTGTCGGGGGCGGGATAATGGTGCTGCGCGCCCGACGTTCCCACTGCCCGCTCCCGTCTCGGCCCCCACCCCGGCCATCCGCTGCAGCGACTGACCGGGGCATCCGCGGTGGGAGACTTTCCACTTCAGCTATTCAACAGCATCGACATTAATCGACGTAATTTAACATTAATCGAATTCAGCAGTTGTCTGAAGTAGAATTTCAGCGGACGGCTGCTCTGATCTAGTTTTCCGTGGTTTCTCGGATCATTGCCAGGCGAACGGCGGGCTGTACTCTAGCAAACGGATCCTGCTCATTCCTGTCCTCTCTCCTCTACATGCACTTCACTACCATGCATGTCGGGAACCTAGATCTTGCCGAGGCTGGGAGAGATCCACGTGTTGGGAATTGCCCGCAGTCCGACGTATACGTCAGCGCCTGATCTCAAAATCAACAGTGGGAGGAACACCAACGCTTCCTGGGATATAACATTCGATACGCTGAAGAGACTAATAACCATAGCAGTTGACGCCCCCGGAAAAATCAACTACAATACCGGCAGCGTGTTAGCGACTCTGCCAGTTCTCTCGCCCCGTGCTCTGCTGTCATGTGACCTACTCTGAAGCAGTTAGCTTGCGAAGATTTGTTTACTTTCTCACAGCCAGGGTTCAGCGTTGCCGCTCATCTGACTCTCACGAAGTCGTTCGAGAAGCGCGCAGATCCGTGTCGTTTGCGGTCTCAGTGCGAATGAAATAGGCCTCTGACGGTTCGTGCCAGGCCGGTTGGGGGGTGACTTCCGAGAGCTTCGGTATAGACTGTGACTTCAGCGTGTTGATTCGAGGTTGTGAGTTTCATGATGGCTACGTCCCACTTTCGCGCAAACGTGGGAGTAGTGTTAAGAGTCAGACTCGTAAATTTGTGTATCGTTATGCGAATATGTCGAGGCAGAAAAGGCAGACGGGGCACATGATTTCCTTTCGGCAATGTTGCATCTGCATTGCAGTAGGAATAAAGAATGAAAGCTACCCCGATCTGACGCATGAAGTTTCTAACGCTTTTGGGAGACGATAAGGTTCGGCTGTGGCGAAGGTTATGATCATAATATTAAGACGTGACATCGCCTGTCGGTAATTGAATGTTTTGAGATTTCATATTCTGAGTTTTGCCTCCTCGAACGTTAAACACTATGGATCTTCTGCTCATGCGCAGTTCAAGTTTCGCATCACTTCAGCGCATCTGTACAGGCGCAGAAGATCGAAAGTGCTTAACGTTCCATGTGTCAAAAACTCTCCATACTGCGATTTTCGTAAGTGTTCTACTAACGAGAATCAGCTTTTCACGGTTTCATCCAATCGGGAGCTGGAACGTCACTGTAGTGACGTCACTGTAGCGAAATGTAAGCTCCCGATTGGATGTCAACGAAACAGCTGATTCCTGTCAGGGGCAAATAGATATTTATGTCATGAAGGTGGGTACCATGTGCTTAGCAATGCGTGGGAACTGCGCATCGAACTGTCAGAGTCGCTGTCGGTACTATAGCCTAGCTCCAGCCTCGTCCCCCTCCCTCTGTGCTGTTGGAGAATGCTAGTTGAACGGACGCAAAATTTCACTATGACAGAGGTAACATGGCCAGATTTCGCCTCCTTGATGACTTGCTTTTGGGAGGCAGTGGTCTTCCCTGGCGAGATTTATGGTGGCGGTGAAAACTGCGCAAACCGTTTTGTTTTGTTTTACTCGATTTTTTTTTACGATTTTGTCAGTTTCCGAGAACGAAGTAAACAATGGGGATCTGAGAATCGTGTAACTTCCTATTGCGAGAGTAACGTAATAATCGAGAACATGGTGAATGGTAAGTTTCAAAGTTTTAAAAATAAAGTTCATTATTTCGTTGAATGATACTGAATGTACTGTGTATAACGGAAAATTCATGCAAAAGTATGGCATTTTTCATTCCCTGCATGAACAATGTGGGTTGGGTATTCTAGTACAAGACGTGCTGCTCGGGTCCTTGTCACACTGTCTTAGACATAAATCCTTGAATTAGTTGATCATGAATTCACCGGAATCGTCCGCGACTCATTGTGACGAAGAGAGAGACTCGCAACTGAGGCGCTGCCTTGAAGTTCTCTTCCACGCAGTGCCTGGCTTCGAATTAGCTAGCTACACTTCGGTGTTTATAACGTGGCGCGTCAGGGCCTATCTCATGGCATTTCGCGGCTTTTCTCGGTCGTGCCGCTAGTTGTCGCATGATCGCGACCATATCAAGCAGTGTGAATAGCGGCATGACCGAGAAAGATGCAGAATGCCGTGAGATATTCCACCGTGAAGACAGGCCATGACGCACCACGTTATAAAAAAGCGAAGTGTAGTGTCGAAAATTCGCCACTGTGGGGACTCAAATCCTAGGTGCTCCCGTTCGAGTCGCCGTAGAAACGTCGCAGCGGAGACATGTTCACTAGTAATTTGTATAGTGCTACAGCTGATGGACAATATTCGCAAGCGAAGCCTTCGGCATGCAAAAGCTGTTGTCCTCCCCCCCCCCCCGGGGAGATGCGCCTGCGCCTATCGGAACCAACGAAGATTGATTCGTGATGCTGGGGCGCGTCAACTATAGAGGTGAATAGTCCGTTAGTGTAGTTTTTTCCTCGGGAGGTGGCGGCGATCTTTCCCCGCTGGATGGCGAGATCCGGCGCCGACCTACCGTGGGACTAGCGGGGTTTTCCCCTCAACCAGGTACCTCCACCAGCGGGGCACCGCCCCCAGTCGGGACAAGCTCTAAGCTCACGACTGGGCTCCCTGTATGTCTGGTAGTGTAGTGCATGTTAGTGTAAGTGTGTGTAAGGGAGAGGGATAGGAGAAGGAAGAGGAAGGAAGATCGCGCGCGTCCGTGCCCGGTTTGTTAGGGTACTGTTCTGGCTGTCGCCCGGCGCGGCGTGCGCGCTGCCCGCCAGGCCCCGCGTGGCGGCGCCGTGGCGAGGGGGCGCCGCGGGCGTGAGTCACTAGCGCCGCGCCGCGTCGCGCCGCGTCGTTTCGGGCGGGCGCTATGAATAATAAGGCGGCGATTAGCCTAGCGGCGCGGAGCGGTGGCGGAGCATGCGGACGCTGCGCTGTTGAACTAGGCGCAGCTGGGCCGTCGCGCCAAGGCGGGCCAATTACGCCCCTCTTCGCGTAAGCCTTGCTCCGCGCCGCGCTTAGCCGTCGCTCGCGCGCGCCGCCGCCGCCGCCGCCGCCGCCGCCGCCGCCGCGCCGCCGCCGTTACTCGCAGCTGCTGCTAAACCGCTCCTCCGGACCCCTTGCGTCCGCGCATGGGGCCGTAGGGGCGGTGCGATGGTCGAGGAGGGCCTTTCCTCCCCCTCACCCGCTCAGGTGAGGGGGCGGTAAGGGCCCTCCTCGCACCTCCTTCTCTCCTCATCACGCTTCTCCCCTCACCCCACTTCTCTGTTCATCTTCCCTCACTTCACTCAAACGCCTTCTCTCCTCATCTTACGTCACCTCCACCTCAAGTCACTTCCCCTCGACCTCACCAACCTTCTGCGACTTGCGTTATTAATCCTGGTTTCTTTGTGTTGTGTGTAGACAGTAGGTTAAGCTCTCTGGATTTCAAGGGGAGTTTAAGGTGTCGGGGTAAAGTCTGTCGCATCACCCTAGTGTGGTAGGCGCTGATGGAAACGGGATATTAGAGCAACGCGTGAACCCAACGGAAGAGACGGCGAGCCCTTTTATCCATGGTGTGTGTACTCCTGTGTCTATACAGGATTGAGAGTACTCTCCAGTGGTGAAGAAACCTCGGTGTTGGGTGACGGATCCCCCAACCCTAGAGTTTCGTTGACATTTCTTTATTTGATGAATTTTATTTAAATATTTATCTTCGAATTATGTTTTATTTAAACAGCAATGTTGTATCGTTCATATCTATAGTACATTAATAATATACAATGTAATAACAAATGTTTTATTATTAACAAAATCTACGAGGGGCATGCCCCCCTCACCACCAACCACCACCACCACCACCACCACCACCACGAATGATCGGCTGGATCCGCCCTGATTTCACTCATATTTCAGAGCGAGAGAAACAAGAAGTTATTTCTCGTGATAATTGTAATTATTTTGGTCCTCATTGTAAGTTTTAAACTCTACAAATTTCGGTAGCACATAGCGACATTAGGTAGCGAGTATTCGCTCGTTTTGTGTTTATTATTGTAAATGCCAGTTATGAATATGATCATCAGTTCTTTGCAGCACGCTATACCACCTGAAGCTATCCACACGGCCTTGGCTTCTGAGTCGTGATCGTATTGTCGTTTTGAGCTTGGATTTTCTTTCATCCAACAGATATCTTAACTTCGAAGACTCTCTTTTTCCTGTGTTTGAGCTTCGCTGACGTCCGACTAGTTGAAGGCAGCACTTCAGTTATTCAGAGCCACACCGTCACGAGATCTACTATCTGCCGTTAACAGTGCCTTTGGCTACATTTCACACCCTCATCGCTCGCCCGTAGAACCCTCTCCGAGAACAACGACCCGCTTTCATGTGCGCCAAACGTACACCCACCCAGAAACAGGAGGAGGAGGAGGAGGTGCGGGCCCGCCCTCTGATTCACGTACACCTCTCATATTCGGCGCGCGGGCACGCTTCGCCAAATCGCTAATGAAGGCGCCATTATGCTCGCGCCCTCCGCCGCCGCCTCCCGGTAACGAGCGTGGAGTTGGCGGCGGGCGGGCTGTCAGCGCTCATGAATAAAAAAGCGCGCTCCGCCTCGCCTCCGCTCCGTGTCGTATTTACATGTCGACGCCCGCCGCGTGCTCCGTTGCACGAGCCGAGAGGGTGGGGTGGCCGCCGCCGCCGCGGCTGCCTGCTCTTGTTACCGGGGATCAGCGGCGACGGGCCCAAGGGTTGAGAGAGCGTACGCAAAGTGGCGACCCGTCGGCCTCGCCCCGCTCACCCCCACCCCATACCGATCCCGTTGACGCGCGGAGTGAGAGCCTCTCGCGTGGACCGGTTCTTTTTCGTTTCGTACTTTTTCTCTTTTATTATTATTTTATTTTTTTTCTCTTTTCTGTTGACGAAGTCGGCGTGCGGGTGAATGGAGGTGTCAGGCGTCCTCTTTCAGACGAACGCGGCGTGTGAAGTGGCCCGTGGTTTTAATTTCGCGGAGGTGACACCGCCGCGCCCTCGTCCGCTGT
>JAHLJT010000403.1:0-26275 GCA_031308135.1 Acheta domesticus
GAGAGTTTTGACATTTGTTCATCTGAATGAACTTTTCTTTCTACTGAAATACCAAAGCAAAGATCATTCAAAAAGAACAAAATAAAAATAATTTGTAGCGGAAGGACGAATAATAATAAAAGGTTCTTTTCCAAACGTAGAAGAATCGAATCAGTGTATTTTGAGCAGAAACACGCTCTCTCGTATTTTAAACGGGGAAAAGGGAATGAAAAGATTAAAGATTTTTATTTTAATCTCTCGATTAACTCATTTTAAATAGAGATAGGTAGACATTTTCTATTATTATTTATGTTAATAACTTCTTCTTTAAACGCGTACAAAAAGAACCAATGCAAAAAAATTTTGAAATACTCTGACAGTCTATCAGTGTAAATTTAATAAACTTTAACACAAATGCACATTGCAGTCACAACTGTTAATACTCATGGAGAGTTTTCACACTTCATAATGCCATGTGGCTGCCACAAACTTGAAAATCACAGCAGAAGATGAAGTGTACGGTTTTCTTTCCATTTATGAACAGCAGAAGAGGTACGTTGCGCAGTGGACGAATAATCATCTAATTAAAAATTGAATTTACCAACGAAGAGACGGTGGTTGGATCTTGTTAAGCGTTGAAAATGATATTTATTGTTAAAGAAGACAAGATAAATGCAGATAAATCAATGGAAAAATCTCTTTATTCTGATCGTTGAAATTAGTGTTTCTTAATGTGACCTTTGTGACAAGACCCTGGATCGCTTTAGTTAGGCCCTCGTATCCCTCATTGCCACCCCTCTCAGTCTCCTCTCTCTCCACGCAAGTCTTGACGCCGCGAAGGCCACTTTTCTGGAAGGCGAGAGTTTGCAAGAGCTGCTTAACGAAATATTGTTCGTTTAATTCAAAATCACATATCAGAAAATCTAATTTTACACTCAAATTACTATCAAAATACTAACATATGATACATCATTTTATTCCTCTTTTCATGATCTATCCATTGCTGGTGAAAAAAATATATAGTTCCATTTAAAAAATCAAAGATGATTTCAATTTCTAGAAAACTGAAAATATTATAGACAATTTCTCTACGGCATGTTATTTGCCCCATGATTTCGCATTGTTAATCGAAAACTGCATTTCAAAATCCTGAACCGTTTAGAAGTTATGAGGGTGGTCCATAGTTGGTAGGACATCCTGTATATTGATTATATTAATATGAAATATTTTAAGAGTTTAATTTGTATAAATAGCCATATCTGGTTACATTTATTTTCAAGTTTTATGCAATTTACGAATAGACTATACTCAATTAAATAAAATAATATTTTTGAATGCTATTTTCGTTATCTCAAAAACTAGAGCCAATGTACCAAAACCAATGCCATATTTGGAATCTGTTCATTAAACCTACTCTAAAATGGCTTTAAATTGTTTGGCAAGATAATTAGTGTTGACCAATGTAATCAATGAATCTTATTCGATTACCTCTTATAAGCTACTGTCATGGTCATGACTCAATAAATATAAAATATTTGCAGCATTTGTGGAACAAACTTATGTGAAACATAACGGCATGCGCTACACGAATAGTCTCCTACGTATACAGGTGAGTCACGTAACTTTAGCACCTCCTGCAGTTTTCGAGCATTTGACGTTTGCTGAAGCGCGTAAGCCTGAAGGGCAGACACGCGAATTAGTTATCTGGAAAGGAAGAATTAAAAATCGCCGCTTCAGTTGAAAAATTCGTAACAAAACACATCAATTTCTAAAAAAAGATTCGCTTAAATACCAAAATATACACGTATTTGTAATCGTCATTTGAAGTCCATTATCATACGCTAAAATTTAGCATATGTTACAAAACACAAAGTTGACCTTATATCTTCGTAGTATAAAATAGAGCAAAGACGAAGAATGCGATAATCAAGTTGCTCCTGTTTGTGCAACCGACGGCATCTACGTATCTTGCACGGTTGAGGAGATACAAGTGGTGTTAACATCTTCGTTCCATCCTGTATAATATAAATCTATATGTCAAAGCAGCAGGAATCAGTCCATTTTACACGACTGATGTAATAACAATTGTAACCACGAGCCAGAGTCTACATGCCGATACCTCCGAAAGCTTCTGAACCAGGCCGCTACGCATTAGTTTGTTGAGTTAGTACTGAAACTGACGGACAGAGGACTCTATAAAGAACAGCGACACTACGAATCGTACACATGACCGATTCCAACAACCAGAGATTTTCTTGACCAAATCCATGACTCGGAGGTAACTCCTCAAGTTCTCGGAGCATTTTGCCAGACGACTTAGCCTTGAGAGTCACTCCACGAGAAGATTCGGTGTTATCAAAGAACATTGCACTCACGTCGTACGAGAACCTCTTAAATTGGTAAAGGTATTTCCAATATACATATTTTACAATGATTTTAATCAACAGGAAAGTGAATTATAATGGATATTGAATTCAGGAAGAATGAAAGTATTTGCAGTTTGCTTAAAAGTATATAAAACATGTGAAGTAATGTATTGAGCGTATACGTTGACTGCAAAGATCATATAAGGGATATTCTTTCCTTCAAGTTCTTTTTGGGTTTGTATATGCTTAAATACATTATTCGACAACTGCTCAACTCGACCAACTTCAATCATATTCCCATGTTATTAAACAGGAAGATTCGTGAATAGACATGGGTAACGCAGTACGAGGCAATAATCGGGCTAATTGCATCATTACATTTGAATTCACCGCGGGTCCCGCCAGCCTTGGACGACGACGTCGAAACATCCGACAAACCCCTGCAAAAGTCACGTCGTGGGACGGTTGCGTGAGTCATTGAACAACCTGCAATTCTCTGCATTTGCGTGTTCCTCCTGTTAGCCAAATGAATAGGATTTGATTGTGATGCAATCCAAATTTATATAGAAGTTCAATTAAATTTATAGCCAGCGCGGCTACGCAACAGTCAAGGTCAAACGCCAGCGAGTTTGTTGGGAAAAGCCGTCGATGTTAGATAACGCTAGCCAAAGATATAAGGGGAATTGGTATAATTTTTGAATTCCATTCTTCAGGAGAACAGTAGCAAGTGGTGTATAGGTAATTCTTCATTAACTACGCACTTTCCAAGATTTGAGAACTGATTCTAAAATAAAAAATATTTAATTACAGTTAATATGTATTTCTTTTAAAGAACGTATTTAGGTAGAAATTCTTAACTTAAAAGTATTTGCAAGCTAAAAATTAATGCAATTGAAAGCCAAAAATCAATGAAAGTATGTACAGTTGATTTTTGTTTTTTCATAGATTAAGGTTAATTTGAGAACAGTGTGATTATATTGAAAAAATATTGAACCTTTGTGTTATTATTCAGTGTGCGAAATCTTTTTTGTCTATGTGTTTAGGGGTTAGGTATTGTGTAAGTGCATTCTTTTCAGCAAATGTATTTCATTGAATTCATTAGATAAATTCTGTTTTTCGTGTCAGTGGAAAATTAGTGAGGATATTATCTGCCAATCCTTCATTTCTTTACTTCTCGGCTGTCCGGGTGACGCCGCGTCGTTGGCAGGGAGGCCGACGTTTCGCCTAACATGTCGTAGGCTTCCTCAGGGCAGTGACACGATATTGTGTGCGTCCAGTGCAGAAATCCTTCATTTCGGTGTGTTTCTTGAGAAAGACTTTATTCTGTAGTTAAAGAATTACTGATACTCGACTATGTATCGGAAAACGAATCCCAGTCTCTGGTTGCAGATCGAACATTACTCTAACGGTAGATTTCTGTAACATCTAATATGATCCCAGATACTTTATTTATGAATGCCTAATTTCTTTCTGAATTTAATTACATGTGCTTGAGTCATCGGAACCGGGAACGCCAGAATACTGAAAACTCGAGTGGTGGCTCACTCAGTGCGAGATAATTTCGTGTGAGACCGCAAAACAAGTGAGCCGCCGCTTTCGTCCTCGACCTCTTCGTGCCGAAATTCGAACCGAAAAACCTGAAAAGTACTTCCAAGACAAAGTGTGTCCCATCCGCGATCTGACGTATATGCACTGTATGACTCGCGAAAAGTATGAAGAAGACTCATGGAAATTAATGCTTTCGGACATCGTACAATCGAAGGAATGGGAAAGTGTGGGGTGAGTGTTTAAAAGTGAATATTTTTGTGTACATAAAAGTAAATGAAACAGTGTACATTGACGAATGAAAAGTACGCCCATGTGTGTGTGTGTGTGTGTGTGTGTGTGAATTATACAGCGATTTTCGTAACTTTGTCCCTGACAGTGATCGCCTGTTTCGCTGCCATCCAATCAGGAGCCTATATTTCGCGACGGTGACGTCACTATGGTGACGTCCAAGCTCCCGATTGGATGAAACCGTCAACAGCTGATTTCTGTCAGAGACGAAGTGACGAAAATCGCAGCATAACGAGTGTGATGAAGTGTGAAAGTGAAGATGGCGAGGATCAAAGGGAGAGAGAGTGAATACACGCCTGGACGGGCAAGACGCAACAAGGACCTTTACTTACTCAAATAGATCAGGAAGAATGTCTCGTCGTCGCATATTTTCAGCTGTCAGTTGTGTTGAGATGGCCGCCAGGTGGAGGGCGGCGAGGTCGTGGAAGGCGCCCCCGGCGCCGGGTGCTTGACCAGGGCCCCCGGCAGCCGGAGCCCCCTCCCCTTCCTCCTCCTCTCGTCCAGCCGGGCGTCGGGGAGTGAGGAGGTAAATTCCTATCCCAGCGCCCGTCAGGGAAGCAGCAGCCAAGGCCCTGGAACGCAGGGCCCACGTGCCGTTAGACCAGTGGTGTCAGGGTCTCCTGCTGGTGGCAGTGGCACGCCTCGCGGCACCGTGCCATGCCACGAGCTTCTCTGCGTCACTAGCGTCGGGAGAGGGAACTATTACCCAAACCCCGTTTTAAAATAGCTCCTTGACTGCCATGTGCATCACATGTGATGCACAGTAGGTTTTTGTGATCGACAGCTTGCATCATTTACGATCACGTCGAGAGCTGTGGATATTTGCTTGTGACTCATACAATAACAGCTCCATTGAAATCAAGTGGGTGAATTATTCTGCTCGCCAAGTGTAAAAGATTTTTTGTCTTTGGCTATCGGTTGGCACCACTGATTCGCCTGAAATAATAATTTTTGAGCACCTACGCCCAGTGCCTGGACACATAATTGAAGAGTGTTCTTGGCCAGAATCAAAAGTTCACGAAATATCCCCTGACAGTCAAAGTGACAGAGATGGCGTTGTCTTTTACGGCGGGGTTATGAACTGCATGGAGAGGCAATTTCGTGGTGGCACTCGTGTTACGAACTGCCGCTCGTGGCATCATCCTTAACTACACTGCGTTAGACTATATGGCACACATAGACATGGCACAAGTTTACAATTCTCTCCGCGAGGAAGAAGTTTTCATCCTACAGCTGCGTGGCTGTGTGTTCGGGTGTCTCCCCGACCTAAGGACAGGTGCCAAGGCTTTGTCTGCCTTCCTCAGGGCGAAATGGACCCTGTGGAAAGTCATAGGAACGTTGGCACCTGTGCATAAGAAGCGGCGTCTCCCGGGCAGCTTCGGTTTTTCTTTCTTGGCGCGTAGGGGGGAGGTGTCATCAAAATGAAAAATCTCACGGTATTTCGCTTCGTTCTCCGTTGTGCCGCTAGGAGTGATCGCGACTCTATCAAGCAGTGCTGGCGATCATGCGACTCCTAGCGGCACAACCGAGAATGACGCGAACTACCGTGAGATATTCCATTTTGATGACCCCCCCCCCCCCCACGAGCCAAGAAATGAAAACCTAAATATAGATACTGACTCCGGCCGCGGATGACTAGCATCTACAAATCAATTCTGTTTACTAAGTTTCGATAAAAGCATAATATACACAAACGAGGCTTCCCTTGACAGTTGCCCTAATCTAACCTAATCCCCTCTAACCGCGGAGGAGCAAAAGGATTGATAAATAATATCGGGAGGGTTAAGAGGGAGTTTACGCACTCCTTATCGGGAAGCAATCGACTGCAATCTCGATCTTCGGCGCATGCGGAGATGCAGTAAGTTTCAACTGCGCATGCGCAGAAGATCTATAGTGCTTTCGATTGCTTTAGCCGTTATAGGGAGGCCGTTGGTGCCACCCGTTACAAAACTAATGCTATCACTTCATACATTAGGTATAAAAATATCCATTACCGAATAATTGATACACTACTTAATAAATATTCAATTATATTTGCACAGGTAATTATTTATTTATATATATATTAAAAACTGTATGTATTTCAGAATAATACATAATATTCAGAACAATTTATAATTTTTAAATAAATAATCTAAAAGAAGCCGAAACTAATTAATAAATGCATGTTTTTATAAAAACCCTTTTCCAAATATGAGGGTGGCACACTTATCCATTATTTCATTGAAATTTACGGTACAATTTGTAATCTATACAAAACCTACAAAATGTTCTAATTGGTGTCACCAATATGAGACCTACGCCATTCTCTTAAATGACCTTCAGACTAATCACCAAAAAAATTCAGTCACAATTGTTGGAGCCATTTTTTTAAATTTTGAAAATATTTCAGGGGCTTCATGTAAAGTACGCCCCAAAATTAAAATATCGGTTTCAAATTCAAGAGGCCAAGAGATCAGTTTGATCGACCGACGAATATCCATTTTGGAGAAAATTGACTGAACGGTTTAGTCGCTAGCGATGTTCACATACAGGCAGACACACAGACAGAGAGACGGACAGACAGACAGACGTTTTACTTTTTAAATTGGTTTTCGGTATCAAGGAACCACAAAACAAGAATTCTGCTTAAACGACGTGTTGGGGGATTTTTTTCTTAATTTAGTAACTGGATTAATCCACTTTTTTGTTATCAGGGCCCAGCAATGAATTTTTTCTGTCGAAAAGCCGCCGTATTTTCATATCAGTTATGAATTATAGCATTTGGATTTTCATGATTTTGGATGGGCCATTATTTTAATACAAATTAAAATCTTCAAAACCTTATCAAAATGTAAGAACAAATGCTGTCGTACCCACTTTCCACTTTAAACATAAACAAGAATCCTCACATTTTAACACCGGCATACCATCGTTGGCACTTAGCTGAGGGTCGAAAGTCGATTTGATTGCATTATGAAAAATCAGACGGGTAACATTTCTAAGCCTGTCACTTATATCACCTAAATTTTAAGAATAAGTTTCTTACGAAACCTGAAAATATTTTGGATGTGTCTTAGAAAAGAGTCCGCAAAAAATGTTTACAATTAGCCATTTTCAGCATCTTTAGAATAATCTCTTAACTGTACGCATACTCTTGTACGCATCCTCTACATTGCTTACCAGGGGTGTCCAACTTGGAAGGCTTTAAGAGCCACAACTAAAGCCTTTAATATGCTTTCGGGACATGTGTTTCATTACTCGGACGAATCACACCTTCCTTCCGATCTCGGTGTTTTGCCCAAACGGGATATCCGGCGTATCATCAATAACGAAGTGAATTAAAATGAAATGGTTTTTAATTTCTGAATTTACTACAAAAAGTCCCTTCAGCTATTTGTGCACTAAAGGGACTTTAGACCCGCGCAGTGTGCGTACGCTAGGGGCCCAATGTTCTCGCCCGACATCGTTGCGCGGGACTGTCCCTTTGGACCAATGAGCGTTCGCGGCCACAATGAATGGCATCGTGGGTCGCACGCGGCCCGCGGCCCGCCACTTGGACACGCCTGGAACACGAAAAACTGTACCTCCAGAAGTAGGAGTCCATGTTCCCTGACAGGCTGGAGGTCGATAGTGTTACCAGGTAACGATCACACATAGTTGCAATAGGCGTCACATCCAAAAATTCTTTCCATGTTAACAATTTGATTTTAGTCGACGTTTTCTTCAGCCATCTAAAGCTAGCAGCGCCCAGAAACCAATCTCAACCGAACAATATCAAAAATTTTACGCTCATTTTAGGCTAATTAAATGCTCTATTCCCAAATGTTAGGGATCCCGAAAATCGTGGCCGCAGCTAGCTTTAGACTAAAGCTGGCAGCGCCCACCCAGAATCATTCTCAAAATCAATTGCAAAATCTGAAACCCTTCCCAAATTTTAAGAATGATTTTATGCTCTTGGAAAAAATTTATTCCTGCCTTCAAATTCCAAAAATCAGGGCTGTACAAAGCGAAACAATTAACATTGTTTCTTAGGGGTGAATAAACTCAAAAATCAAAAAACCTTAGGAAAAATCTGAAACCCCTCCGAATAGTTAAGAATAGTTTTAGGCTCTGGAAAAAATTATCCCTATCTTCAAATTCCAAAAATCAGGGCTGTACAAAGCGAAACAATCAACATTGGTTCGTAAGGGCGAATAAACACCAAAATCAAAAACCCTTAGGAAAAAATCTGAAATCTCTCCCAAAAGTTTAGAATAATTTTTTTCCAAGAGCCTAAAATTTTTTTAACATTTGGTAAGGGCTTCAGATTTTGCAATTGATTTTGAGATTGATTCTGGGTGGGCGCTTCTACCTTTAGTCTAAAGCTAGCAGCGCCCACGATTTTCGGAAATCCAGAGGAGCCTAAAATTCGGGAATAGAGCATTTAATTATCCTTAAATTAGCCTAACATTTTGGATATGGTTCGGTTGAGATCGGTTTCTGGGCGCTTGTAGCATTAGATGGCTGTTTTCTTCCGGGCTAGCGGGCAGTGGTCTATTGGAAAACATACTTCCAAAAGTTTCGTACGCAATTGCGACGGACATCCTCACTGGCGCTGTGGTCTCGGATTTTATGTTTATGATGTGATTTTACGTTGAGAGTTTGAACCCCACTCCGAGCTACAAAGCAAGTCTTCCGAAAAGCATCCGATCCCTTCACAAACAGCCGGTATCTACCACAAACCTGATCTGATTTTCACGCATAACACTGAGCGTGGGAATGGCAGAATCGTTAGTCAAACCGCGGTCTCTAGCGGTTTAAAATCAGACATGCGACTAGCCAAAGATATTGAAAGAGATTCTGTAAAATTTAGGTGTACTTTACATGAAGCCCCCGGACATTTTAAAAATTTTCTCAAAAACTACACCAAATATTTTTTAAAAATTTTTTGTGAGAATATAATAGAATACACTTATTAAGGTGGCGAAGATCTAATTTTCACGGATAACTTTGAACTTTCGAAAATTGCAAAAGATTAAAATGTTTTCGGTGTCTTTCGGGAACTACAACATTGAAAATAGAGATTTTTCTTTTAAATACAATTTGTTGTCCAAAGTGAGTTCTTTCATTAAGGTCTGATATACTTTTTGAAAAGTTCAGTAGTTTTCGTGCAATATTGCGTGCAATGTGTGCAATTTTAAAAAATTACAAAAACTAGATTTTCTCAAAATTGGCTCCAAATTTTTTCTTTAAACTTTTGGTATGGATAGTGCTCAATGTATCCTATCAGATGAGAGAAACGCAATATTGCAGTATTCTTTTGTGTTTTCAAAAATTGCAAAAATGTAATTTTTTTGACTTGTCTCTCACGTCGTTAATATTTACATGAACGGTGATTAGTTTACATTATTATATTTATTAGTACATCTACTTTAAATAATGTCAAGTAAAGTTGATCGAAAACAAAAGCATTTTCCGTGAAAACTAGCTCAATTTTCCGCATTTTCAGAAACGTTTTAAACGCCATTTTCTCATAAATGGCTAAAAAAAATTCTTAAAACTTCTCGATCAGATAGAGAAGTGCGGATTGCACTCTTTAATATAACGTAAAGTTTATTTGAGTTACTTTTTTTAAAAAAATGCATACATGTAATTTTTTTGAAAGATCTCTCACATTTCTAATATGCACTTTACCAGCAATTTGTAAAGATTATTATATTTGTGAGTGTAAGTATTTCAAATAACTTCAAATAAAGTATTTGGAAAATTCAAAACTTTTCTGTGAAAACAAGCTTTAAATTGCCTTTTAGGACCAGGTTTTTGTGTTCTTTAATATTCTAAAATTAATATTTCTCTTGTGCCAATAGGAAACCGAAAAAAAAGAAAATGACAAAAATATACTTTTGGCGGTGATAGATGGCAGCTGGCAAGAAAGAGTATGTTGCAATTTCGAAAAGCTAGCAAAGACCCAAGGAAATAAAAAAAACTAATACGGGAAAGTCTGTGCCATTCTGTTGCACCAATAGTTACTTTCCCGTGTGCATACATAAATACGGTGCACTGTATGTACTATAAGGAAACTTAAGTGCGCGAAAAAACACGAATTGTCGGCAAAAAAATTCATTTCTGGCCCTGATAACGAAAAAATGGATAAAAACAGATGCTAAATTAAGGGGGAAATTCCTTATCACGTGGGGTATGCTGAATTCCTGTTTTGTGGGTTCTTGATACCGAAAAACCAATTGAAAGCAAAAGGTACCTCTGTGAACACAACTGGTGCCTAAACCACTCGTAGGATTTTTTCCAAATTAAGAAACTCCTGTACATCTGGCTCTAGTCGATGCTTTAAGATTTTAAAAAACTCTCTTGAAAATTTAGGGGTTCTTCAAATGAAGCTCCCCGGACACTTTCGAAAGTTTCTCAAAAACGGCTCCGATTTTTTTAAAATTTCATGTAAAATAGAGTAAAATACACTTATTAAGGTTGCATAGCACCGATTTTCACGGTTAACTCTGAATTTTCGAAAATTGCAAAAGTTTAAATTTTATAATAGACTGTGATAGACTTTTCTTCGGATAAAATTTGTTCTTCATTGTACGTTCTTTCTTTAAGGTCATGTACATTGTTTTGAAAATTGTAGTTTTCGCGCAATATTGTGTGCAATATGTGGTATTTTAAAAAAATAACTAAACCAAGATTTCCTTAAAAACTGCTGCAAATTTTTTCTTTAAACTTCTGGTAGGGATAGTATCGAATGTGCTCTATGAGATAACATAAACGCCATATTGCTCTATTGTTTTGTTTTTTCAAAAATTACAAAATGTAATGTTTCTGACTTGTCTCTTACGTCGTCAATATTTACTTTAGCGGCGATTTGTTCACATTCATACATTAATGAGTGAATAGACTTTAAATAATGTCAAGTTAATTTTCTCGAAAACGCAACCATTTTCTGTGAAAACAGAAAACACCATTTTCAACACGTTCAAACACTATTTCCTTATAAATGGCTCCAAATTTTGTCTTCAAACTTTTTCAGCGGATAGTGCTAATACCTCTCTTTAATGTAACCTTTATAATTAAACAAACTCAAAATTTCTTTATTACATTGTTCCTTTCCCCTGCATCTCAACACTTTATTCTAGATCAAAATATTCTGCTCTTCACATTCATTCACACTTTCCCAAAGACATTTTTCGCCCTCCCTAAATATCCATATCTTTATTCACTTTAATTCAATTGTTCTAAATTTACCCTCTAACTATCCTTTCTAACTCTTATTTTTACCCTTAATCATTTCAATTAATTATTTTTTATGTATTGACTTACTTACAATACTCATTTTCAGAATTGGTAAAAACATAATTTACCAAATTTCAAACCTCTGCTATCTTCCCAAAATATTATTTGTTAATTCTTCTTTTCAAACTCCTGAAAAATTATATCGTAATTGAACGGGAAATAAATGATTTAAAATATATATATATATGTATATATATATATATATATATATATATATATATTGTGATATGTGGATGATTAAGGAAGAAATTACAAAGGAAAATACACAAAAAGAAACGGAGTATGAATTCAAACGACCGCGCAAAGCTGAGCGCGTTCGGAACAGCAGTAACTGAACAGGAGGGGTACCGGCCAAGTGCGATAAGGGAGCAACCCCCACGCACATCCTTGTGAGGAGAAAGGAGGGGAGGTGCGAATTGACCGGAAGAAAATTCCTTTTTCTGAGCTGAGCATCGGTACTGAACGGTCTCAAATGGTTTCTTCTTGTCGGGACAGCAGTACGGGGCGGTCGCAAGTTAGATCATTGGAAAGAGTATTGAACTTGTGTAATGAAAAGTGCTCAGATCATGGTGCAGTAAGTTCGCTCGTGAACGAAGCGTTATTTCGGGAGGCCGTAATATGATTTGAACTTTGAATGAATAGTTACGCTGAACAATTTCGAGCTATAGGAAGTGAGTTGGAAGAAGAGCTAAGCAATTATTATCCGGTAATTCGTGCTACCCGAGAAAATTTAATAAAATAACTGTTCGTGTAAACGGCCCGCGTTTTTGCATGAGCGCATGGACAGTATTCCAATTCGCGGAGATGACAAGAAGCGAAGAGGACGGAAGATCCGAGAAGAACGTATCGTGGAGGCGTCGCGAGAGGGCTCGTGACCGCTTGGAATTCATCCTTGGCGGCGCACAGCAGCGGGGCGTTCCAGGAGGCGACAGCGCGAGGGCGCGCGACCTTCACCGCAATCCCGTTGGCCGGCGTGAGAAGACGGCGGGAGAACGTTGAGTATTAAAAGTTTCGTTCGGGGTTTAGTGAGAAATTGGAACTGTGGAAAGCAGTGTTATTTAACCAAAACTAGTCACGAGAACTGGGGAGGGGAAATAACTAGTAATAGGTTTAGTCGCACTTTAATAGACATTTTCATATTCCAAGCCGATGACCGAAGAGGGGAGTCCAAATTTAGTCAAATTTTGTTATCATTGTAATATTTCTGGTTCAATGAGGAATTAACTTTGTAAAATAGATTTAAGAATTTTGGATGGGGGAATTATGTGGAATGTGATCACGAAGAAAGGGTTAATTTTTGTGTAACTGATTATTTAAAGAATTGGATCAAAGTTTATGTTGAATTTGTGTTAATTAGCCGTAGGTGGTATTACCAGTCAAATGCGTGGGATCCCATTTGCGCTGGCCTGGGTAAATTATGGTTGAATGGTTTTTGAAGAGGTATCTGAAACTAACGATGCGATGATTTCAAGTGTAATTATGTTTTCTTGATTTGGGAAATTTTCGTTGGAATAAATCCTGACTTGTTACCAGAAAAGGTGTTGCTAAATTTCCATCACGTGCTATTCCGAATCACGACTCCGCCCTGCCAAGGCCCCTGTGCCTTTTCAGGTCCCCCAAATAAAATTAGGATTATCATGGCGAAGTACCGTCACAATATATATATATATATATATATATATATATATATATATATATATTGAAACTCAAAATGAATTTTACGTTATATATATATATACGTTATATATATATAACGTAAAGTTCATTTTGAGTTTTTTTTTGTTTCTTCAAAAATGACACATATATAATTTGTTTTGAAGCTCTCTCACACTTTTTATATGCACTTTTCCACCAATTTGTAAACATTATTGTATTTGTTTGTGCAAGTGCTTCAAATGATATTCAATGTTGTTCCTTGAAAACTCAAAACTTTTCTATCAAAAAGAGCCCCAAATTTCGGTTCTTGTTTTTTTGTAGCGCTTAAACGCCATTTCCTTAAAAATGGCTCCAAATTTTTCAACAAAGTTTTCATTTAGGACGAGGTTTTCGTGTTCTTTAATATTCTAAGATTAATATTTCCGTTCTACCATTAGGAAAACGAATAATTAAGAAAATGTCAAAAAGTGTAGTTTTGGGCAACGATAGATGGCAGCTGGCAAAAGTATGTGGCAATTCCGAATAGCTAGCCCAGACCCAAGGAAATATAAAAGTAATACGGGAAAGTCTGTGCTATTCTGTAGCACCACTAGTTACATCTGCCTTACCGCTAATCGAAAGGGCTACTAAGTGGCTCCGTGTAAAATGACACTTCGACGAAAGTAGTCACTGAACCGTAGAGAAGGCAGGGATGCACACGTGAGTGATGGATTGTTTTAGGTGTCTGAAAATCAAAAAAACTTTCAAACAAGTGACGATACAACAGGGCACATTTCTTGCACTCTTTCTGAAATTTGCACTATTAGAAGATTCAGTGTTTGAGGAATATGGAGTCTGCTCCTGATTTTTAAGCATCTTTTGCTTCATCAGAAAGGAAATTAAAAGAAATTAGTGCAAGAGTATGAATATAATAGTGTTTATAAAATTCTGGAATTGTGCATAACGGTGTGAGAAATCATTCAAGAAAATTACAGTTATAAATAAATGTAATTTTAAAAAAATACTGAGTTCTCTATGACTAACTTTATGTCATATTAATGAGTGCAATTCGCAATATCTGTTTCAAATTTTTGAAGAAAAAAGAGACAATGGTATTTAGGCGTTTCCAAAATTGCGGTATTTAGAGCTCGTTTTTGACAGACAAATATAGAGTTTTCGGGAATTTTTATGACATTATGTAAAGCACATATACTCATAAATATAGTAATGTGAGAAAATCGCCCCTAATTAACGAGATGAGGGACAAGTAAAAAAATACATTTTTGAAATTACAAATTCCTTTTTTGTAAATTTCGAATGAAACAGACCGGCACAGACGTTCTTGACTACAGAATGGCACAGACCTTCTTGAATTAGTTTGCTATTTCCTTGGGTCTCGGGTAGCTATTCATACCTGCCACATATTCTTGTCAGCTCCAATCTATCGCCGCCCACACTGCATTTTTTTGACATTTTCTTCATTTTGCGCTTTCGTAGTGGTAAAACGAAATATTAATTTTAGAATATTAAAGAACACTAAAACCTCGACCTAAATGACAATTTTCTTTGAAAAATTTGGAGCCGATTTAAAAAAAATGGCGTTTAAGTGCTACTAGAAATGCGAAATTTGAAGCTCTTTTTCACAGAAAAGTTATGAGTTTCGAAAAACTTCATTCGCAGTCATTTAAAGCACTTTAACTTACAAAAAATAATAGATTTTAAAATTTGCTGCAAATGTGCATATTAACGGTGTGAGATATAGTTCGACAAAATTACATTTGTGGAATTTTTGCAAAATCAAAAAATACCCCCAATTGAACTTTATGTTATTTAAACTGTGTTCGAAAGGTTCGATTAACGAAGCACTATCCTTTCGAAAAAATTGAAGAAAACAATTTGGAGCAATTTTTGAAAAATGGCATTTTTCTAAAGCGGAATTTTGAGCGAGTTTTCACAGAAAACGGTTGTGTTTTCGAGAAACATTCCTGACATTATTTAAAGCACATGTACTCGTAAATACAATAATGTGAACAAATCGCCGATAACGTAAATACTAACGATGTGACAAAGAAATAAAAATATTGAAAAAACAAAAGAAAAGAGCAATGAGCCGTTTATGTCATCTCAATACGTTTTGTAATATCCCTATCAAAAGTTTGAAGTAAAAATACGGACTCTAAGTACATCATGTGTTAGAGGATTTTTTTATTTATCAACTTGATTTATCCACTTTTCTTACCAGGATTTCGCAATAAAGTTTTTGTGCCAAAAATCACCGTTTTCCGGCGCGGGAATACAATACTTTCTCTTCTTATGTTAGTAAGTGCAAGAAAATAAGACCACGTTTTCCGTATCAGGTGACCTCACGTGTATTTCCGTTAAAATCTCCAAATCGATGTTCCGTCGTCAGAGCTTTGGGCACCCCTAACGAAGCGTTAATTACGGTGTATATGAATTGAGTTACATGGGCGCCATTCCGCACGCAGGTAGTTTTGGCGCTGTCTGAGATTTCGCGCAGACATGGGAATTGATTAGTTACACATAGGAGCACCTGGGTGGTATGCATCCTCTGCATTGCCTTACCAGGGGTGTCAACATGGAAGACCTCAAGAGCCACAACTAAAGCCTTTAATATGGTTTCGGGCCATGTGCTTCATTACTCGGACGAATCACACCTTCCTTCTGATCTCGGTGTTTTGCCCGGCTGCTCAGAAATGGAACCAAGCGGGGTATCTGACTTATCACGAATAACGATGTGAATGAAATTGAAACGGTTTTTAATTTCTGAATTTACTACAAAAAGTCCCTTAATTCTACACTTCAGCTACTCGTACACTAAAGGGACTTAGACCCGCGCAGTGTGCATCCGCTAGGGGCACGATGTTCTCGCCCGACATCGTTGCACGGGACTGTCACTTGGGACCAATGAACGTTCGCGGGCCACAATGTGTGGCATCGTGGGTCGCATGCGGGCCGCGGCCCGCCAGTTGGACACGCCTGGTACACGAAAAACTGTACCTCCAGAAGTAGGAGTCCATGTTCCCTGACGGCTGGAGATCGAATGTGTTACCAGGTAACGATCACACATAGTTGCAATAGGCGTCACGTCCAAAAATCCTTTCCATGTTATCAATCTTGATATATGATATTATAATGGTCCTAGAATACTTCCTTCTGACACCCCTGCAGGAATGGGTTGGAATTCCGATAATGCGTCCAGGTATTTCACATGAAATAGGAGATCTCAAAGATATGATTTGAGAAGTACGGCCTAAAAGGAGTGCGAGAGAAGGTGTTTTGATTTTAAATAGAATTCCTTCATACCATACTTTGTCGAATGCTTGTTGTATGTCTAGGATGCTGCTTTTTCCCAGGCTTTGAGAAATTGTGTTTTACAATACGATGAGTCTGTTCTATTGTTGAGTGCCCTTCTCGAAAGCCGTACTGAAAGTCAGGAATCACATCTTTAATTATAGGCTTGAGGCGCTGTAAGAGAAGTTTTTCAAAGACTTTTGATAGGACCCTGCGAGGCCCCCGCTATTCCGCCGGATTTAGCGGGCGACTTATATCGCATGGTAATCGATCATTCGGCAATTTTAAATCGAATTTCTTCCCGACTGCGACAGCAGAGTTCTGCTAACTCCTGTTCCGTTGTTCTATATTAATACAAGGCACTCTTTTCGTGTTTTTGACTATAATTTAATTATCGCTACTGCTAGCCTCACAGTTTTAATTGTCCGAAAACATCGTCAGTTCTAATTCATGGCTACGTTGTAAAGGTCTTCACACAAAGGAGGCAAAGTATTAGAAGGTTTGTAAAGTACGTAGTGAATTCATGGTTAGGTCAAAGTTAATTTACCACCGAGAAGAAATTCATTAGTGTAACAGTACCTACCGGCGAGCGAGATGGGTTCTCGCCGCAAACAGATATGTCCGCGTGTCAAGGAATACAAAAAAACTTTAATAATAATTTCACAAACTTTAACAATTTCACAAAACTCTTGCAGTGTTTGCGAAACACAAAATTAAAGGCACACACTGACCAAGCGATGCCTACCTGACTAACATAGCAAGCAAAAACCAAATGAATGTAACATTGAAAGGTTACGAGGCACACATGGCCGGGTTGTCGAACCACACCACTGTCACAGCACCACCGCTCCTACAAATCACACCGCTGTCCAGTAGAGGGTCTCAATGCAGAAATCGTGAAAATGCCCTTCACCGCCGTGGATGCTTCATGCTCCCGGTCCCACCATAGCTCCATCCGCCTTGGCCCACACTCCACCAGCTCTGTCGCCCGCTGGCCGCACATGCACTGGCCGGTGCCCCGGGTTCGACCCCGGGCAGGGCTCAGAGGGGCGGGCAGCCGGCTAGCTGGCGGCGGGGGGGGGCGGACGTAGGCAAGGGGGAGAGATACGGGCGCGACGGCGCGATGGTGTTGGTGGCGGCGGTGACGGTGGTGATGTAGTGACGTCACGGCGTCGGCGGCGAGGGTAGCTGATTGCAACCTGGCAGGGCGGCGGAAGAGCTGTCACATGCATAAGGCGGCGGGGAAACAATGATTTAATAATGGTTCAGTTCATTCCCATTCATTGATTGATTGATTGATGATGAAGGATTTTTTTTTTTTTAAAAGTGGGACGCGCCAATTTTGGGAATTGCAGCCCCATGACACCTGGTCTAAGCATGGAAACTCCCATAATTTAGCGGGAAGCACTCCAAAGATTGCCCAGGTTGGGCGGAACAGGGAAGAGTCGCATGAACTTGTCCGCGCCGAGCAAAATGTGCTAAACATTTATTGGGCCGGGCGCAATGGCGGATGCTCGATGTCCGGCATGGCGTCTCCCACTCCACTTCTTTCAGCAACAAGCACTGAGAAGTCCACCACAGTTCTGCATTATCTTGAGAGACTCCATTCCTACTATAAACGCGTGAGGAGGGCATACAACAAACGAAAGCATAGGCGTTTGCCTAGCGTACATATTGTAATCACCTCGAACCATCACTGAGTACCTCGTAACAATTACCTTAAACCTAGAAGTAACAAAATCACATAGAATTTGTAGCAGTGCTTAATCAAAAAATTATACCAATAGTACAACAAGGAATTAATCAAACGCATAAATGTCAAAGAACACCAAAAAAAAAACAAAGTGGCAGGCCCACGCAGTTTGACCTAAAAAATGTATAGTGTACGCCTGTTCAACAGGCGGCGAAGCGAAAGAAAAATCAGCTGAGCATCTCTGGTCGACAGAGGGGGAAAAGTAGAGATAAAATATCATGGATTGGGGCTACTCTGGGGGATGAGCCAGTGCACATACTTTTGTACTGGTCGCAATAACTTGCCCTGGCTAGTTCGTACTTCAACAGTTACGCACGACTCCTTCTTGATCAGGGAACAATTTCTCCACTACACCTAATTTCCAGTGAGAGGGCGGAGATTCCTCAATTAAAAGTACTAACTCCATTTTACAGATATGGTGGGTGGTGGACGCCTTTTCCACTTCACCCTTGTTGCAAGGTGGGAGGAATTGCGCGACCATATTTCCAAAATTATTGTAATTTGTTATTTAAATGGCGGAACTGTGTGCAGGAGTAATCTGCACAAGAGGCGAGTCAGTATCTATAGGAAAAGTATTAAGCGCGTGCCCGTAGACTAAGTGATTCGGGGTTAAAATCAAAGTTCACATCCGAATCTGTAGGACGTGACTTCAAGCGGTCTCGAGTTTAAACAAGCTCTCTATTTTGGCTAAGAGGGTGTACAATGTAAGCAAGGCACAACTTGTTGCCCTAAAGCGCGACGCAAATGGAATTTAAGACTTTTAACACAAGCCTCAGCTAACGAGTTTCGGTGAGGAGCGAGTAGGTGGGGCAAAAGTGCCAGGAGGTACCCTGCACTGATAAAAAATTGGTGATAACCTCTAAATCCCGAGCGGAAAGAACAAAGCGATTAGCCTCGGCTAGGATACGACTAGCACTTTTGAATGTACTAGCGTTATCACTGTACATGTGCACAGGATAACCTCTTCTCGAACCAAAACGTTCAAAGGCCGCAATGAATTGAGAGGAGGATAGATTTTCGACGATTTCTAAATGCGAAGCTTTCGTGGAATGGCATATAAATACAGCAATCCAAGTCTTCTGAGACATTTTTGATCTCGTGAGAGACGGCCTTGTCAAAATTGGGCCACAATAATCTACGGATGTGTGAGCCCATGGCCGAGAAGGATTTACGCGGCTAGGGGGCAATGAACCATAATTTGCTCCACGGGTGCGCCGCGCCAGCGCCTACACGTCAGACAAGCATTAATTACTTTTTTGCTACCCGTCGTAGGGAGGGAATCCAATACTGCTGGCGCACACATCCCATCATCATTGCCAAGCCCGCATGTAGAAATGCGAGGTGTATCATTTCTAAGAACAGGACGGTAAATTTGTGGTTAGGCGGAAGTATAATAGGATGCTTGTTTAACCTCTCCACCTGAGAATCATTAAACGGCCACCCACCCGTAAAAGCCCATCAGGGCCTAGATAAGGATTCAAGCTAATGAGCGATGACTTGGGAGGTAATCCCTTTTCTTTTGAAAGTGCCTTATATTCAAGGGGGTACATGTCTAGTTGAATGAGCCTTATAATAACCACTGTGGCTTCTCTCAATTCAAGCGGTGCCAACCAACCCCTTCTCCGCATCTGAGCCGAAGCAGGGTCAATGCGAGCAACAATTGCAGCCCGTATATTGTTAATGAATCTTAAGCATAGCGCCAACACCCTTATCAATTTGTGATATTTTGAATATCTGCTAAGTAGCACTTGAACAAATGAATTTTGGTTTTCACCTACATCTGACGAGGGCATATTGTGTTTGTATGCAGTGAACATACAACAGAGAGCATCTACCTTACCATTATCCGCTACCTCAGCATCGACAAACGGCTTGGCCCACATTGACACTGGCTGCTTCAGCCACGGCGGTCCTACAAACAGAGGGTACTGTGTTGCAGTGCCTGGGGGGAGACACCACGGGTTAGCAGATCAGCGGGATTCTGTCTCGAGCTTACATGGCGCCAACAAGATAGTGGATAGGATGCCACTATCTTTGAAACTCTATGCGCAGTGAAAGCATCCAATTTATGATTGCTTTTCACCAACCAGTGCAAAACAATAGAACTATCTGAAAAAAGATACACTTGATTAATAGAACACACAATTCTCAATGCTCTTATTACCTTCTTGGTCAATTCTACCAATAACAATGCACTACACAACTCCAAGCGAGGAATAGTCGACCTGCCAGGGGAGCAAGTCTTGATTTAGAGCACAACAAGTGGCTATGCGCAACGGATGCAGAATCATGATTAACTAAGTATAATGCAGCTCCGTACGCCTTATGAGAGGCATCACAGAATCCTACTAGACAAGAGGGAAGGTGACCCTGGGGTAACACCTTGCGTGGGAATATAATTGATGGCAGTAAAACAATCTCATTAACCAAGGACTGCCAACAACAAGTAAGATCAGAATCAAGAGGAGTATCCCAATCCAACTGTAAAGACCACAATTTTTGAGAAAAAGCTTCAACTTTACCAAGAAAGGATTCACAAAACCTAATGGGTCATAAATAGAGGCTATTAAGTGCAACACAACCCTTTTGTATACACGGGAGGTTGAAAGTGTTTGGATCGGAGTGTTTGCTATATGTAATGCAAAGTGTGTCTTTATCAGTGTTCCAAGTCAAACCCAATATTCTGTGTGTATTGTCTGAGGCCAGAGGCGTGGAAGTGTATTGTGTGTGAGTGGTGTTGAGAGTGGCCAGAAACGATGAAGAATTGCTAAACCTTTCTCAAATTAAAATGAGCTCCTTTAGCACTTTTACAATCCTTTGAAATAACGATGCTGCCTTCTCAGCACAGTCACTCCCAACAGTAAGTCATCTACATAAAATCCCTGCTTGATGGCTGAAGCCACCTCAGGATCATTTCATTTATTTCCTCAGCCAACTTGTTGAGACACCTTGTACTCAGAAATGCGGAGGGGGCCATACCATAAGTAACGGTTTGCAAAGTAAAAATTTTAATGGGGTCGTGAGGGTTCTCTCGCCACAAAATTCTCTGAAATTTAGTATCAGCATCATGCACCCGAACCATTCTATACATTTCTCAATGTCTGCTGTGAAACAAACATTAAACAATCGAAATCTAAGCATGATGTCAATGAGCTCTGATTGCACGTTAGGGCCAGCGTAGAGTAGGTCGTTTAAACTTAACCCAGAAGAAGATTTGGCACTACAATTGAAGACTACACGCAGTGGTGTAGTAGGGGATTGTGGATTCAACACACAAAAATGAGGTATAAAATAGAAAGGAGGTGCTATCTTACTGACACATTCAACTGCATGCCCCAATTCAATGTATTCTCTCATGAACTTGACATAATTATGCCTTAATTCTCTATCTTTAGAAAATCTGTTTTCTAAAGCAAGCAAAAACTGCTTGGCCACAAAATGTGAATTCCCCAATAATTGTGGAGGACGTTTAAAAGGCAAAGATACACAAAATTGCCCATTCTCCAACCTAAAGGTGTCTCATTAAATTTCTTTTCACAAGGATGCTCCAAGTGTGAGAAGTTTTCATCACGAGAAGAGGAAATCCTCTCAGAATTCCAAATATTCTCATAATCATTGACTAAGGAAGGAGAGTGAGTGTGCAGTTAAGAAAAAGCACTGATCTGGGGGGCCGCACTTGGCAACAGTGTGGGCAATCGATCCCCGCAATGACATTACCAAACTTAGTATCAAGAATAAAAAGCTTTGAACAATGGCTGCTCTTCTTAGTGTTAAGCACCTGAAAAAATAAAGAAGAGCTTAATAAAATATCTAATTTTTTAGGAATAAAGAATTGGTCATCAGCCAATTTTAGGTCAGCAGGCAGCTTCAGGGCAGCTAAATTAATGTTCCTCCGGGGGGTGGCTTTGGAAATAGCAGGGACCACTAAACATTCTATTGCCCTTTTCCACCTACAACACCGCGAGGAGATTAACACATGAACTCTAGCATTTGAACCAGAAGTAAGAGCATTAACAGAATGAATCGTAGCATTATGCCTAATTCTTTTGAGACGGAGGGCCTGTACCAGTGATTCAGTTATCAAGGAAACTTCACTACCAGAATCAAGTAATGCCCTGGCTGGCAGGGTTTGGCCCAACTCATTTGTTGCATTAACAATGGCTGTGGGAAGGAGAGAGAGAACCAATATTATGTGTCTGGCTAAGAACCAAGTGTGATAACGTGGAAACCTTAGTATCGTGTGGTTGTTTTGCAGTAATCTGGGTGGCAGATGCTAGTCCAGCAGAGGTGTGGGGAGCACTAGAACAATGAGGTGATGCCAAATTATGGACATTTTGTGTAGAAAATTTATGAAGCATTGAGTGGTGGTTCTTACCACAAGTTTTACAACTTCGTTGTGAGCAATGATGAGAAGGACCCTTCCTTCGAAGACAGTTGTAGCAGAGTTGATGAGAAGAGACAAAATCCCATCTCTGCTGGACAGCCAGGGTACGAAAACGAGGGCAGGCGAAAAGTGGGTGCTCTCCAGAACTGCAGGCAATGCAGGCTGAGCTGATGACCCCTCTTCCAGCTGAAACACCTGTTTGGCAGGTGAAGATTGTGTAGGGCGCTTAGACTTACTAACTGAAACAGAATTCACATCAGGATTAGCAAGAGGGGCAATGTCTAGGGCTCTTGCCCGGAGTGAAAGAAAATCTAAAACATTTGCAATGGAACAATATCATTTTTTGCTTTAGCAAGGAAAAATGCTTCCCTGTTTTGTTATCCAATTTACTGAGCACTAAAAATTGTACTATTATTTCAGCCATAGGGACTGTAGTGGGAACTGCTGACATAGATAGCCAGTGAGAAGTTACTACATTGTGCAATTCTCTTAAGGAGGAGGCATCACCAATTTTGAGGGAAGGAAAGGAGAAGAGAGCATGAATGTGCTCTTCTAAAATTTTCGATTTATCGTCATAACGATCTCTTAATAAAGCCCAGGCCTGTTGAAAGGATCTGTCTGATACTGTGAGCACAGAAATCAACTTCAGAGGTTCGGCCTCGAGACTACTCATAAATGCACCAACTTCTGCGAGTCCGGTATCTGTACCTGATTAATGACTAATTGAGTAAACAAATCACGAAAACGTTGCCAATTTCTATACCTTCCATCAAATTTGGAATTTTAATGCTCGGTAGCGAGGCATGATGACACGCCGAGGCAACAGTAAGAGGCTTTTCAAAGGGCTCGTATTTTTCATTCAATAGCTGTTTTACAGCCAAGTAAGCATTTTCACATTGCGAAAAATTTTGTTCATGAATCGTGCTAAAGAACTCTGTGGAGCTGATCGCATCCATTTTAAGAGCTTCGATATCCTTCCAAACCTCGCAAACCTATCACGCAAGCACGCGAGACTGGCTACTGTTGCTGGTTGCAAAGCTTTCAAATTACTTTCAATTCGTGAAATTTCCCAAATAGCGAGACTCCACCTTTGTGATAATCTTAATTCAACTGCACCTGGCTCCTTAGCCCGTACCTTTGACTGAGACATGGTTAAATAAGCTTGCTTACTAATGAAAAGAACTGAAATAATTCACGATAGCATTTAAAGGGTATGAAGTTTCATACGCGAAAAACCATCTAAAAAATTAAGGACCGACATGTATTTGTTAATGGAAGTCAACACCACTTTCATAAGCAAAATGAGCTATGTAACTATCGTCAAAATACATTTAACCCTACAAACTTGAGACCTAAGATCAGGAACGTGAAATATGAGGTTAGGAAAGCTGCATAAGATTTCCAGGAATTGGAAAGGCGTAACCAAGAACATGCTTTTAATTTGCACCATACAAACCGCAAAGCAAAGCGCACATAAAACAAGTAAATGTTACAACAGCACTGCTAATGATTCTACTGTAATTTTGTTTTTTATTCACAAAGGCACGCGTTCCGTTGTGCGCATCACGACGCGGCATGGCCGTGAACAAAACCCTCGCGTAGTCAGTGTTACCAACGAACGAACGAAGTATTCGTTCCGGGTTTCAAGGCACATAAAATGTCAAAGAATACAAAAAAACTTTAATAATAATTTCACAAAACTTTAACAATTTCACAAAACTCTTGCAGTGTTGCGAAACACAAAATAAAGGCTCACACTGACCAAGCGATGCTACCTGACTAACACAGCAAGCAAAAAAAACCAAATGAATGTAACATGAAAGGTTACGAGGCACACATGGCCGGGTTGTCGAACCACACCACTGTCACAGCACCACCGCTCCTACAAATCACACCGCTGTCCAGTAGAGGGTCTCAATGCAGAAATCGTGAAAAATGCCCTTCACCGCCGTGGATGCTTCATGCTCCCGGTCCACCATAGCTCCATCCGCTTGGCCCACACTCCACCAGCTGTGTCGCCCGCTGGCCGCACATGCTCTGGCGGTGCCCCGGGTTCGACCCCGGGCAGGGCTCAGAGGGGCGGGCAGCCGGCTAGCTGGCGGCGGGGGTGGGCGGACGTAGGCAGGGGGAGAGATACGGGCGCGGACGGCGCGATGGTGTTGGTGGCGGGCGGTGACGGTGGTGATGTAGTGACGTCACCGGTGTCGGCGGCGAGGGTTAGCTGATTGCAACCTGGCAGGGCGGCGGAAGAGCTGTCACATGCATCAAGGCGCGGGGAAACAATGATTTAATTAATGTCTTCATTCCATCTCATTGATTGATTGATTGATTTGATTTTTTTTTTTTTTTTTTTTTAAGTGGGACGCGCGAATGTTGGAATTGGCGCCCCCATGACACCCTGGTCTAGCATGGAACTCCCATAATTTAGCGGGAAGCACTCCAAAGAGTGCCCAGGTGGGCGGAAGTCGCAGGAACTTGTCCGCGCCGAGCAAAATGTGCTAACACCGCGACTTATTATTTAATCATACCAAAGATTCAGGCTACAGAGACACCCCCGTAAGGGAATCGGTTGTTGTGAATGCCCGTTCCTAAACGGCCGACAACACCATCGGGGTTATCACGCCCACTATTCATTTCTAACAACGGCCACTCACGTTCCTCCCCTACCCTCTCTTAACAAAGATCGGAGCCACCTGGGGTTGTCCTACACTTGCAGATTCTTTCGACACATAACCATTACACAACATGGGGAAAACAAACAACACACGAAAGGAAAAAAAATACTATGTTCTAAACAAGGAAAACATAAAACAAATAAACCTGATGGCAATAAAGGTCGTCAGAGACAACATGAAACAATTTGACCTCTGCAGGTAGCTGTGCCTAAGTTAAACAATTGCATACTGAAATTTTACACTAGAATACCATTTAAACCTCCCATTAAGATATCATATTTGGCTGTCCCAACACAAATGTAAGCTACTGTATGCCTTCTAAGCCCTCTCAGACGTCTCTGAGGGAAATAAAACGTTAGGCTTTATGTACTCAACGATTACTGTCCCCCTGGTTCACTTTGCTGGCTGCAGCGTTGTGCAGTTACTTCTCGCTGTCTCCTACCAGGGGTCCGCCAACCCGCCTTCGAGATGTACTCGTCCTCGCCGCTTCCTCGGACGCCAACTCCAAACCGCTCCATCCTTTCACACACACCGAACACACAGTTCATATGCCTACTAATTCACCTTTCTCGACCCGATCTCTCTCAAAACGTCCGAACCACTCTGGTATCCCTCACCGTCTCCTCGCTTCTCTTCGACGAAGCTCGCCACCCCCTCGGCTTAGCACCTGCCCCCCCTCTCGCTCCAATGACAGCGCTGTGTCCACGACTAAGCCACCCTCCGTCCGTCTACTCGCTCGAAACACACTACAGCTCTGATCGAGTACATGTTTTTATCTGTATACCCCGTATACCGCATTAGAAAGAAATGAAATTTTAAAAAAATAGAGTTGTACCATTTCTAGTTAAGTGGGTCAAATGTTATAATATAAGAAGGCTGTTTTTAATAAATGCATTGTATTCTTCATTTTTTGCTACAAATGTACCAAACGTTTGGATTAGGGACTTCAACACACTCATCATACAAGCACCTCTCGGGTAATAAAGTTACATTACATCTGAAAACTGAAGAGGGCTTCTGGAATTTACTTCCATAACGTACTTTGTCAGTTGTATTGTCAGGTATACGTAGT
>JAHLJT010000404.1:0-19846 GCA_031308135.1 Acheta domesticus
AATATCTGGAAGTATGTACACCAACTCCCAGCTGCAAACTCATATTGTAAATAAAACACTGATTGATATTAAACTCAAGGTATCGGTTCGTTAAGATATTAAAAATGCAAACATCGGTTGAGCAACATTCCCAGTACCGAAGTGGCTTACTAATGCATACTAAATTGTTTCTAATGCTAACAAATGGTATTTAGTACTCAAAGGTGAAAAACATTAGTTTGATTATTTTGTGGCTGGAAATTGTTTTTTCCTTGAGGTACGTAAGAACGCAGAAAATAATTCAATACTTTTTAGTAAACAAATAATTTTTAAATTTCTCACCCCAGCAAGCTGGCTCCATGACTTTCCAAAACCCACTTGTTTCTTTATAACAAATCAAGGAAAGTTAGCTGATAGTGCAATGAGTAGATCTGTTCTGCCCGATCCGGTATATTCGCACTACTTTGGCTTTCTTAAGAGTAAAAACTTTTCTATTATTTGACTATCAAGGAAAGCGAAAAGCTAACTCTCAAGGAAGATTGAAAAATTTCTTCAAATGTTGTTTTAAAGAAGTATGAATTGTTCCAAGAACATCTCTCTATAATGTTGAATAACGTTTATTAATAATTTGTTTCCAACATCAATTGAATTGTTATTTTGTTTTGATATTCTGTAAGTACTCCGTACTTACTGATATTGATATTCTGTAAGTACATAGTAGTTCTTCTCCTTTATGGAACGGATAGACAATGGATAGGGAAAGGGTGGGATTTAACATGCGAGAATTCTCGCACGGGTACGCTAGTAATTTCTGAATACTTACGCGGCATCTATGTCATACGATGGCTATTTGAAAAGTTATTCCGAGAATATCATTGTCGAACGGCAACATGAATGAGACAGTTAAGCGGTTTTATTTACTTAAAGTTAATATTACAATGTCTCTACATCAAATATAATAGTATATTCACGAGGGGAAGAATATATGCACAGATATACATAATGTAATGATATCGTAGTTTCGAATGCATTGGTAATGTAATATGTGTGATGGACTTTATTTCAGGATGTTCAATTTGTGTGACATTATTCCCGCTTGTCTGTTTTATGTGCTTCAAATACTGGGAGAAAGTATGTGCTATTGTAACATTATTAGCTGTAATATATTCTCCAAAACGACAAAAAACGTAACACGTATTGAATGAAATATTCGTGGAGACGGGGATTCGGTTTGCATCGAGTAATTGCAAAAAGCTCACCTTGGTATCGAAATAAAAGTTGAGCGACAAGGAAGTGTAGGTACCCCGGTAGAAGCCAGCGTCGACGAACTGCTGCAGAGAGTCGACGGGCGGCGGGAAGTGCGGCGCGGTGAGGTGCGCCAGCAGCCCGCTGTTGTACGCCGTCACCAGGAGGACGGCCACGACGTTCCAGCAGAAGAGCAGGGCGGGGCGAGCGCGGGGAAGGGCGGGGGGTTGGCGGTGGCCAGCAACACGCCCAGCGCCTCCAGCAGCCCCCCGCGGCCGCCCGCCCTCGCCTGGCGGCGCCGCCACGCCCACGCCCGCCCTCGCCCTCGCCCTCGCGCTGCTCCTGGCCCCGCGCGCCCTGCGCACGCAGCGACAAGACCCGTCAGAGCCCCTTCACTCAGCAGCGCTTCCAAGTGGCGCCTCTGATAAAGCACGCCCATCTCCGCCCACGCCCTCACCCTTGCAATCTTCCTGTTAGACACGTTAGTTAGTGCTTGTCAGGTGGTTCACACTCTAAAAAATGTGAAACTCAAAAATTGACTGATTATTGTTAGTGATTCCAGGAGCGTCAATTGCTAAGGGCATTAGTCACGTAAGTTTATTGCATGTTCTCCTCGGGAGATGACAATGATCTTTCCCTGCTCGATGGTGAAATCCTAACGTCGCTTAGAGGGGTTTTCCCTAACCAGGTATCTGCCAATAGCGAGGCACCGCCCAGCTGGGACAAGCTCTAAGCTCCCGACCGACCCCCTGGCAAGTGTGGTTGTGTAGTGCACGTTAGCATAAGTAAGTAATGATGAGGATAAGACAAAGAAGAAAAAATGATCGCACGTGATCTGTGGCCCGTTTGTTAGGAAAACGCTCGGACTTTTGTTGGGTGATGATCGGAGAACCACGGAAAACAACCGATGAGAGCAGCCGGTCGCTAGATTTCACATCCAGACAGCAACTGAATTCGACCTAGCTGGCAAGCTACTGTCGGATATGGTACCTCAGTCAGAACTCAAACCTAGAACCTCCTGGTCAAAGGCACAGCAATGACGTCAATTAAGTCCCTTCTCCAGGTGCACCCTAAAAAAAGGGGTGCACCTTCAACAGTGGTGCACTCTCCATAACGACCAACGATAAAACACTGTTTCAGATTGTAGGCGATTAAAGAATCACACTAAACAAAACTAGTGGTGCCACAGAACGGCACAGACTTTCCCGTATTAGTTTTCTATTTCTTTGGGTCTTCGCTAGCTATTCGAAAATTGCTGCATACTCTTTCTTGCCAGCTACCATCTATCACCGCCAAAAGTACACCCCATATCACAGAATATGCAATGTGTCCAGTGCGGCCAAATGTGGCCTTTCCACAGCTTGGACAACCACGCCTGGGCACTCGACCAATCCTGGAGTCTAGGCAAAGGGGCTCTTATCATTGGCTTTTGTGCCAAGATTCAGACACTTCCCCCCTTCCGCCCCTTGAAGATTTTCCTCCTCGTTATCTCAGAGGGGCGGAGCAATTTTGAGGTGATTGACGTCGGCGTCGCTGCTTCGCTATCGGGGAGGGAGGCAGTAAAAGAAGGGGAGGGGAGAGAGGGAGTAAGAGCAATAAGAGGAGTGGTTATTCAGGCGAAACGGATTGCTGAGCGCGTGCGCGAGACACCCACCCCCACCCAATTCACCTGGACGCTGGCCCTGTGGACGCTGACGACCCACGCGCGGTCACGGGAAAGAGCAATGACATTTTTATCGAATTCTTTATACATAAATAGCAAATGCGAATATAAATACCAAATGTTTATTTTTATTTGTGGAAATCTTCACTAAAGTTAAATATTTTATTAACTATTTTTGAATAACCATCTGTAAAAAGAAGAATAAATTAAATTAAAAGAAAGAAATTAAGTCCTAAATTGTTACGATCGATGTAATTATTCTTAAAACGAGCTATTAAGAAAGTAACAAAAACGTCTTTAAGGATATTAAACTTTAAAGGTACTGAGTTTGTAGCTAAGAAATTTCAATCCCGTTACAATTTTCCAGTTAAAATGTTTAAATGGAACACAGGTGTTCTCGAAGATGCTATTTTCCAACTTATATTAAGTTTTAGTGTGACCTCTATAAACAGTGTCTGAAGAATTTTGTTCGATTGGAGGAGCTCCATCGCAATCCAAAGAAACGCTAGGAAACTCACTTTACCACGGTTATCGATATTCAAGTAAGGCACCGTTTTATTCACACGAATCACACCGTACTTGTTTTCTGTTGTTTTGTGAAATAATTTTAGCCTTTGTAAGGTATAGGCATGAGGAATATTTCTGCATAGATAAGGAATCCCAAAACAATAAGGTCAATCAAACATTATAATCATTTAATTTTAGAGAGACACCTACAACATCATTGTTTTCATGAACTCGCAAGCCCCCAAATCGAACAATAGATCTACTTTCTTTATTATTTACACAAAATTCTACTTCATAGTTTCTTAAAATAAACGAAACGTGAATTGTGCTTAATCACCTTAACAATTGCGTAGTGCAATATTATTGGCAAAATTGTCAGAAAAGATGTGACAAATATATAGATTGATTTTAAATCATATGATGATTATGATTAGGGTTTAAATGCGCCTCAACATGTCATTGGAGCTCGTGTCAATCAGTAAAATAATTTTTATTAATTATAAATTGAGTAAAAATATAGTAAAGTCTGACTAATTACGAAATAAAATAACTGATAAAGAGAATGTTTCATGAACAATAGGAAATCAGTTCATAGAAGGCATTTTAAAAATCACCCTTATCTCTCAGATTAGATTATAAAGTTCATTTTCTCGAAGAAAGACTCTGCGGAGAGAGGATTACCCAACAACTCTTTCAGAGAGTTGGCGACTCGATGCCTTCTCCGAATACCGCTTAAATTATTGCACTGCACGAGAACATTCTATGCGGTAAGGCCTGCTTATTTCTCGCAAATGCGGAGTGGGTCACAACGCGATAAGATGTCCTTGTAAGAAGTGGTAGTGCCCGATCCGAAGGCGAATGAAAATTACCTCCTCGCGCCTTGAGCCACGCAAGACGACCAGGTTTTCATGGAATGCTTGATCCTCGTGAGTTTAAAATAATAAGAATTCTGTCACTCTTTTTGCCATGCACGATGTAACTTATTAATGTTAATGATAAGAGTAGCTTATTCATGTTACTCTATTTATGTTAGTGTGTTTTAAAAAAATCATCTGTTACAAAATCAGTAGTGCTTAGATATAGTACAAAAGTACTCGTACTATCAGTGTTATAATTGTAACTCACATATTATACTAATATTAAGGGGATAATATTAAAGTTAGAAATTTTCAGTTTCATGATTTTTCGGGAGAGGTTGTGATCAATTCCACGATTTATTACAATTTTTAACTATTTTAACGACGTGAACGCGTATACAAGGCAGTACTATCGGTAACCTTGAACGTGAGTGTACCTTTATTCGCCAGTGTAAACAATGTTTCGTTTCTGAGTACTATACATGTCAAATTTTGTACCAAGAAAAGGTATTTGCGGGCAATTTTATTGTACTACTTTATTCAGATGAAATCTGCAGCTGAAGCACACAGAATTCATGTTGAGATTTATTGTGAACATGCTCTATCGAAAGCGACATGCAGAGATTGGTTCCGACGCTTCAGAAATATTGCTTTTGATCTTTGAGATAAAGAACGCTCTGGCGCCCCGAAAATTTTAAAGACGAAGAGTTGGAGGCATTACTTAATAAAGACACATGTCAGACGCTAGCTGACATCGCAAACCTATTTGAAGGCATTAGGAATGATGCAGAAGCAAGGACATTGGGTGCAGAATGATTTTAAGTCCAGAGACGTCGAAAGGCGTTACCTCACGTGTGAAATGCTGCTTCAACAGCAGAGAAGAAAAGGTTTTTTGCAGCGTATCGTGACTGGTGATGAAAAGTGGATACAGTACAATAAACCTAAGGGTAAAAGATCGCGGGGTAAGATGGCCACGCAACGACATCTTGCGCGAAGCGACATCTTCCACGATTTGAAGCTTCTCCTCTGCATTTGAGGGGGGATCCGTTGGGTGCAATTTATTAGGAACATCTCAAAACCAAACGAAACTATCACGGAATATCTCTATCGAACTGCACTTGATGCGCTCCTCTTGCTCCTCTAAAGAAAAACGACCACTTTACGAGCAGAGATACCACAAGGTGACTTTGTTACACGACACCTCTCGGCTACATGGTGCAAAACCGGTGAAAACCTACTTGAAAACATTTAAATGGGAAGCCCTGTCTCACCCGCTGTATTCACTAGACATCGCCCCTTCAGACTATCACCTATTCCGTTCAATGGCACATGGTCTAGCGCAGCAGCGCTTCCATTCGTATGGAGATACCAAAAAACTGGTTGATTCTTGGATAGTTGCAAAAGACATTATTTTTGCGATGTGGAATTTTCTGCGGTCATAAAATTGGGCAAAAGTAGTGGCTAGTGATGGGCTATACTTTGAGTGGTATATTTTATACCACATACTATAATAATAAAGCTTTAGTTTTTACACAAAAAACAGCAATAACTTATTTAAGCACCTTATAATTTATTGAAACTTGTGGTGCTACAGAATGGAACAGACTTTCCCGGACTACTTTTCAATTTCCTTGGGTCTTCGCTAGCTGTTCGGAATTGCCACATATTCTTTCTTGCTAGCCACCATCTATCATGGCCAAAAAAATTTACTTTTGTCATTTTATTAATTTTTTCTGTTCCTATTGGTAAAACGAAAATATTAATTTTAGAATATTAAAGAACACGAAAACCTAGCCCTAAATTGCTATTTTCTATGAAAAATTATGTGCCGTTTTAAAGAATATTGCGTTTAAGCGCTACTAAAAATACGAAATTTGAAGCTCATTTTCACAGAAAATTTTTGAGTTTTTAAAATACTTTATTTGAAGTTATTTTAAGCACTTACACTGACAAATATAATAATGTTTACAAATTGCTGGTAATGTGCATATTAAAGATGTGAGAGATCTTTCAAAAAAATTACTATTATGTAATTTTTGAAAAAACAAAAAATAACTCAAAATAAACTTTACGATATACTAAAGAGTGTAATTTGCATTATTCGTTACAATAGTTTAAAGAAAAAATTGGAGCCGTTTTTGAGAAAATCCTTGTTTTTGTAATTTTTTAATGTTGCACATATTCCATGCAATATTGCACGAAAACTACTAAATTTTGAGAAACATTTACACGACCTTTATGAAAGAACTCAATATGCAGAACAACTTTTATTTGAAGAAAAAATTTCTATCTTCAATTTTGTAGTTGGAGAAAGACGCCGAAAAAAAATTCAAACTTTCACAATTTTCGAAAATTCAGAGCTGTACGTGAAAATTTGGACCTATGCCATGTTAATAAGTGTAGTTTTCTCTATTCATACAAGAACAAATTTGTTGCCGTTTTTGAGAAAATTTGGAAAATCCCCGGGGGGCTTCACATAAAGTACCCCCAAATTTTGAAAAATATTTTTCAATATCTCAAATATTCGACTAGAATCAGATCGACCAGGGAATATCCATTTTGGAAGAAATCGTACGTATGGTTTAGGCGCTAGCGGTGTTCACAGACGGACAGACCGACAGACGGACAGACGGACGTTTTCCTTTCAATTGGGTTTTCGGTATCAAGGACCTAGAAAACAGGGTTTCTGGCTACACAACGTGTTAGGGGAATTTTTTCTTAATTTAGCAACTGATTTTATCCACTTATTCGTTTTCACGGCCCGGCAGTTATTTTTTTCCGCCGAAAATTGGCCATTTTTTCGCGCAGCATTACATAACTTTCCCTATACTACGTATATCACTCCGTGTATACGTACGTATACGGAAAAGTAAAAATGTCTGGTCAGTATTATTGGAAATGAAATTATAGAGTTTGATTGAATTGGAAGTGATTGTTTAGATATTTTTGGGTTTAATAAAAAAAATATAGCGTTCTGAATATTGCGCTACGAAAAGTAAAACATTTCGAAATTTCATCTACAAGAAGTCTTCACCCTATTTATTTGAACAAAGTACCGCAATCACTTTTATTAATCGTCAGTCATGTAATATTGAGTTTCCAATGTGTATATTGGCGTGTATACTGACATATTTGTGTATATTACATTATATTACAGTATATTACAGTATATTACAGTATCAGTACAATATAACAATACAGCATCCTGAGGGGCAGCCGTTTGTCAATATTTGATGTTCGAAGAGACTGGCAAATTTGAAACGCCTTTTGGAGATGTTGAAATTACGAGGCATTCTTACCTAGTAAAAACAAGAAAGAACTAATTATCAGAAACAATTTCACAATTGTGAGTTTGAACGTATCGTCGCAATCGCAATTATCGTCGCACGAATATTGAAGATGTCTTGTGTAAAGCAGAAACTTTGCCTGTAACTGTAACGATAACCGTGTATCGATGTATCGAATAGCACATCACTGTAACACGAGGCATTACCAGTCAGTATTGTATTGTGAGCAGGAATAAAACACACAGTTACGTGTGCATTTGTGTCTTGTATAAAGTATTGTTATTAAGTGTTCTCCCAAACCCTGCATGCAATACGTTACATGGTGTCAGGAGTTATTTGACTTTGTTGATTGAACGTAGGAAAATCGGCAAAACAAGAAAATGTCGAACATTGAAGAAAACGTGCAAGATCAGAGGTTAGCTCATCGCATAAACATTCGGCAACCGAAACCCCTGGCTTTTGGTAAAAAGATGGCACAAGAATGGACAGTTGGATAAAGAACCGCCCGAAGTCCAAGTAGCCACATTTATGACCACAATAGGTTATGAAACTGAAGAAATATTTGAATCGTTTAACCTCACAGAAGATCAACAAACAAACGTGCAGGTAATTATGGAAAAATTTAACAATTACTTTGTGCCAAAAGTAAATGAAACATATGAAGCATACGTTTTTCATAAAATAGTACAAGAAGCAGACGAGAACTTTGAACAGTTTCTGATTCGAATAACAACTCAAGCTTGCTTGGCACACAAACAAGCCAGTGACATGAGCAAAAAACAACGAATCGCAGTTGTCAGTTGCCGTAGTGAAGAAAAAGACACAAACGAAGAAAAATAGTGACCATTTCGATTGCAAACGGTGTGGTACGAAACACGGAAAGCGATCTTGTCCAGCATATAGAAGAAATGCAACATATGTGGAAAATTGGGACATTTTGAAGTTTGTTGCAGGTCCAAAAAGAAGATTCATGCGGTACACAACTTGAAAGACGACGAAGCAAGCTCTCAATCTTCAAATAGTAGTGACACGATGTACATTGGCAGCATCACAATACCATCAAAAGAAGAAGATTGGATGGAATTAATAAAGGTGGGAAACAAAGCGCTTCATGCCAAGTTAGACAGCGGCGCTCAATGCAATGTTCTTCCGTTGCATATAATTGAAAAACTTGGTGTTATTGGTGAAATAAAACAATCCGAAGTGAAAAAGCTAGTAACATTCAGTGATCACAAGCTAAGTGTTATAGGTGAACTGAAACTGAAATGTAAGATCAAGAATAGAAAAATTGAGCTAAAATTCTTGATTGTGAAGGAAAAGTTCAACCAATAATAGGAAAGAAGACTTGTGAAGAAGAAAAGCTGTTAGTCAGGGTGCAGAGCGTCAAGATTAATCCAAAATTAGACGAGAAGCCGATTTTCAACGGTTTGGGGTGTTTTAAAGGCTACGAATACGACATCGACCTTGTTGAAAATCCAAACTTCGAGATCTGTCCAGCTAGAACGATTCCATTAGCCATAAAAGTAACCGTGAAAACAGGAGCTCGACAAAATGGTAAAAATGGACGTCACAAAGCCAACAGCAGCAGTATCGCCTCTAGTGATCGTCAAAAAAGGGGACAAAATTCGCCTGTGTATCGACCCTACGAACGTGAACAAAAATATTAAAAGAAGACGATTTCCTTTAAACACAATTGAAGCCATCGCAGCAAGAATCGCCGGGAGTAAGTACTTCACACGTCTGGACTGCACTTGAGGTTTTTGGCAAATAAGAGTCAAACTCAAACAAAGAAAAGTGCTTATTCAATGTACAAAGGATTAATTTTGGGCCACGTCTTATCAGACAAAGGACTTGAAATAGATGAGACCAAAGTCGACGCGATAAAGAAGCTCAAAGTTCCGAAGAATTGCGAAGAACTACAGAGACTGTTGGGCATGGTTAATTACTTGGGAAAATTTGTTCCATGTCCATCACAATTGACAGCTCCACTACGCATCTTATTGAAAAATGATGTCGCATGGATTTGGGGCCCGAAACAAGAACAGGCGTTCAAAGGAATAAAAGAAGCACTGTCCAGCACTCCCGTCTAGTACTATGATGTAAAAGAAGATGTCACATTATCGGTCGACGCGTCATCGAAAGCATTAGGAGCAGTCTTGATGCAAAAAGGTCAACCGGTAGCTTATGCAACTAAATCATTAAACAGCACTGAACCAGATTATCCACAGATTGTTAAGGAGGCATTGGCAATTCGTTACGGCTGTAAGAAATTTCATGACTATGTTTGGGGTAAGAAATTAACAGTCGAAACTGACCATAAACCTTTAGAGACAATTTGGAAGAAACCGCTTGTGAATGCACCACCGAGACTACGAAGAATATTGCTAGATCTCAAGGAGTACAGCCCTGACATAATATACAAGAAAGGAAGCGAATTGAAAATTGCTGATACACTCAGCAGAGATTGTGAAAATTCCTATGAAGAGAATGAGGAGGAACTTCAGGTTCTAATGGTTTTATCGATGTCTGAAAGCGTCACTGAAGATTTCAGAAGATCGACACTCGAAGATCCAACCTGCCAGGCACTCATAAAGATGATGAACAAAGGATGGCCTGACGACGTTCAAGTACCGCAGATATTGAGAACCTTCTTCACCTTTCGAGACAAATTATCACATTGTGACGGGCTTATTTTCAAAGGAGATCGCGTGTTCGTCCCCGAAAGCGAAAGAACAAGAGTTCTGGAAGTAATTCACAAAGGGCATTCAGACATACAAGCAACACTTAGAAGATCTAGACAATTCCTATTTTGGGAAGGTCTAACAAAAGATGTTATCAGATTGGAAATATCCTGCAAAACCTGTCAACATACACAGCGCAAACCGGACAAGGAAACAATCATCATGAAGAAAATACCAAAATTACCATTCGAAATAGTATCGTCAGACTTGTTTTCCTACAAGAGCAACAGCTATCTTGTTCTTGCAGACAGCTAAAGCGGATACTATGAAGTACAGAAGATGACCAGGACAACAACATCAGAAATGATAAGTCAATTTAAAATTTGGTTCGCGACTCATGGAGTTCCACAAGAATTTCATTCTGACAACGCAGTATATTCATCGAGAGAATTTGCAAAATTCGCAAAGGAATGGAACTTTAAACTTGTTACATCGAGTCCTCATTTTGCAAGGTCAAATGGATTAGCTGAAAAGTATGTGGACATTGCAAAAAGACTAGTGAAGAGATGTGACATCAGTGGTGAAGATCTTCAACTGGCATTACTAATGTCAAGAAACACTCCTCGAGATCAAGAACTTGGCACTCCATCTTCAAGATTATTCGGAAGGAATACGAGAACACCAATTTCTCTTTCCATCAACCATCTTCAGCCTAAACTACAAACCGATGTATCACAGAAGCTTGAGAAAAGAAGAGCACAACAGAAGAAATATTCTGATCGCGGAGCCAAAGAATCACAAAGATATCGAAATGATGAGAAAATCTTGATCAGGGACACAGACAACAAATGGTATTCTGGCAAAATATTACGTCCAGTTACCGATCGTTCTTACATGATTCAGAAAGATGATGGAACGATAATGCGACGAAACACCAGTTTCATCAGACCAACGAAGATCGAAGGCACAATTACCAAACAAACACCAATTACTACAAACTTCAAGGTGGAACCACATCCAGATAGAGATGGGAGAATGCAGTCTACAATTCAAGATCCAACAGCAGATGTACCCGAAAGATCACAACTACCCTTCACCAACTCAGATGATCTCAACAGAAGAAAAACTCCAATTATGTCAACCTTGATAGAGAACAATGCAACAAAACAATTCCCTTTAGATTCATCCGAATATATATCTAGATATGGCAGAACTGTAAAACCAGTTGTTAGATTAAATTTGTGAATATTAATCTATATTTAAAAACTAATTGATCAAGAAAATGTATTAGTCAGTGTTTGTCTGAAATTTATAATTTAAATGTCAACAAAGTTCTTAAAAACGCAGTGTCGTATGTGATTCATAATTTCAATGTGCAATATAATGAAAGGTAAATAATAATTTTTATTTTGAGAAGGGAGATGTAACGATAACCGTGTATCGATGTATCGAATAGCACATCACTGTAACACGAGGTATGACCAGTCAGTATTGTATTGTGAGCAGGAATAAACACACAGTTACGTGTGCATTTGTGTCTTGTATAAAGTTTTGTTATTAGGTGTTCACCCAAACCCTGCATGCAATACGTTACAGTAAAGTACTCTGTTGTCAGTGAACAGTGTATTAATTTATTTTTACTTTTTTGTTACGTAATACGTATATACGGAATGATATACGTAGTACAAGATATATTACTTGCGTGCTTGTCTGTAGTTAGTTATATAATCCTATGGTAATTAGATTTTGAAATTTCAACGGAAATGCACGTTCATGGGTCTTCTGTTATAAAAAAAGAGTTGTTTTTCCAAATGTCCGACAGTCTGTTCGCGTGTCTATCAGTGAACAACACTAGTACCTAAACCATTCGTAGGATACGTAGTATTTTTGCCAAAATGAACATTCCTTGATCGATCAGACTCAACTCGAGATCCTACAATTTTTAAAAGAATTCTTTATATTTCGGGGTGCTTCATTAAAAAACTTCCGGACATTTTCAAGTTTTCTCAAAAATGGCTCCACATTTTTTCTTTACAATTCTGCTAAGAATAGAGTGAAATACACTGATGAAAATGGCATAGATATTGTTCGAACAAGTTACCATATGCATACTTTATTTTATTCCTTTTATTATAATCATTGATGGACATCGCACCTCGCAACCTCTTTCCAATGCTTGTGTTGCAATTTCTGTTCAACGGAAGAACATGTCACAACAATGTTTACTCAGCGCAACGCAAGGCAACGCTGAAATTCTCGGCACCCGCCTTCTACGAACTGCGCCTCAAACTGCCAGGCGCAAGCCCGTTATGTCCGTTATATAATATATAAAAACATTTTAAGACTCCACTGTCAGTCACATTTCATGGCATAATTATTATAATCAAAATTCATGCCTGTTTTATATATTCTATCTTAAATTCCCTTTCACTCTTACAATAACTACAGATATATCATTTTTGTTACGTTAATTGTCATTGGGCAGCGCCAGTATGCGCGCCAACGGTCGCTCTCTCTCTGCGAGCGAATTCACTTCAAGTTCAGTCGTGTTGCAGTCCTGCTCGTGTTGAAATCAGGGATGGGCAAAGTCGTTCATTTATGTGAATAGTTCTTTATACGATCGTTCTTTTTAGTGAACTAGTTCGTTGAACCAGTCCAAAAGAACGAAATAGTTCATTTTATTTTTGCCACGTACACAGGAATGCCATATTGGGCAAAATACCGCCAATTGGGCGAAAAGCAAGCGTCTACTTGCAGGAAGAAAATGTATTTTGGGAGATTCCGTCCATTGGGCGGAATTCTTTGTATCCTAGAAGGGCTGTGGACGGTATGATTTTTTTTGCTTAGTTAAATCGTCAATATTGCTCACATTTTACCACAAAAGTACAAGTATTTATGGCTTCTGAGAGAAATGGCCCATGCACAAATGTTTGAGGTTTGAACACCATGCAGCTATTATGAAAATATCTGAACCGTTTCTTTTTAGACATACATTTTGCCCCTTTTTCTAGAAATTGAACAAGTATTTAAGTCATAAAGCTAGGCTTTATCCACAAGAGTATTTATTTTTAAACTTCTTGTGAACGTGCAGCTATTTTGAAATGATCAGCCCCAGTGTCAGAGTCAAGTTTTATTCACCGGTTACCTTTCTTCCCCACGACGTTATTTGACGGATTTTACCAGAAGGGATCTGGCAACCCTGGACGTAGGTGTTTTTCTCAGCGTTGAAGTTGACCTTTTTGCCGACACCGTAGGTCGAAACGAAAAAGTCAACCGAGACCATGAAAAAAACACACTTCGCTCACGAAATAAGAACATGGTTCTACATCTGTATAAAAATTATGATATACAAATATGTGGAAAAGTTCGTTATTTTATATTGCAATAAGGTGTTTGATATCTCGGGGAATAGCGATAGGTTAGAGAGGATTACCAAGGGATACTTCGTTAAATTCCAATGAATGAAGTACTTTTTTCACGGTAACTAGACAGTTGTCTTGGAAACCGTCTTTTTTAATGGATATAAAAAATGGCCTATTTCATGTCCTGTTAACAATGTACAGAATCTGCCTTTATTGTAGACAGAAATATAGAATTAGATTTTTATGATACTAGTAGTAAATGTTTCATTTTATTTTGCGTGAAATGTTGCAACATGAGGCCGATAAGCCGAGTGACGCAATCCTATGAAATAAATAAAATCACTTTTACCACGTATGTCATACACTATTTGTAGACAGCCTTTTTGAGTTTCATTATATTTCAATTCAAACATAAATCAAATCTACGTTGTATTAAGGTCAGCAGTAGCTCATGCGATCAGGCGAAAGTATTTTGTTTTCATTGTTATATTTACGGTTTTATCTGAATATAATGTCACTAATGAAATGCCACTTTTAGCGCTAGTGCTAAAAATTTAACTCTCACACTCAGCACGCTTTGCTTACCCCAAAAGTAACTTCTTTTTGTTGGTTCTCTCTTGCCCGTGTCGCAAGACTTAGGGACAGCTAGGTGACATCTACAAGAACACCCGTCTCGTATTAAATGATTTGTTTTGATAAGTATTTAACATGCTTCATTCTAGCCCAATTTTCTCATTTATTAAACAATCCTAAAAATGTTGCTTACAGAAAAGTGAACTCTTCTACTCTTTGGTAGTTCATGAAAATTCATATTTTTGTCTATCTTGTCACACTCAACTCTGCACTTCACTAAACCCTTTTATAAGTACAATTACATTGGACTACAAATAAAGAATATTCTTATTTGTAAAAGAAATAACTCCATGGGAATCATTAATCAAAGTTGCTGTTATTACTCTATACTAGGCATTCTGCGATTGATAATCAAGATCAGTGATATTTTTATACAGAAAATTATCAAAATGCAATTCCAGCAATACAAACAGCACAGAAAGGTACATTACATATAATACAAGCAGCCGGTATCCCCAAAGTCACTTGATTTCCGAATACCGCATGCTGAAACCTGCGCAGTGAGCTCATGCGCACCCTAGCTGTATCTCTCATATGTGACCGCTGAACTACGGGAGAGAACTAATTGAACTACTGAACTAATGAACGATGACCGGCGAACCAAGATAACTAAATGAACTACTGAACTAAATGAACTAACTGAACTAAAAGAACTAGGAACGGTGACCGGCGAACTAAGAACGCTGACCCGTGACAGATGAACTATAGTTCACTAAATGGTCGTTCCGTATCGTACCGTTCCTTTTCAAGAATAGTTCAATTGAACTAGTTCGTTCGCGATCGACACATCCCTAGTTGAAATGTGAGGTGCACGCGACACACTCCACGTCGCTCAAGCTCGTGTTTTCTTTATATTGTGAGGCAATCATGCCTTTTGTGCTAGTGAACACGTTTAGTGTAATAGTTTTCTCCTCTACAATCACGCTGCCCACGCACATGTATTTTTCTCTATTGTAAGGTAACCTTGTGCCTTGACGAGCTGCAATTCATGCTCGCATTCATAACAGCCATGCTGCATGTGTGTTATCATTTTAACATTTTACAAACTGTATTCCTGCCAGTGCAAGTACTTTGTGCCTTGCAAGATGTAACTCATGCTCGTATTCATAACAGCCATGCTGCATATGTGTTATCACTTTAACACTTTACAAACTATATTCGTGCCAGTGCAAATAGCAATCATTGAACCTTGTGCCTTGGTGAGCTGTAACTCATTCTCGTATTCATAACAACTACGCTGCATATGTGTGATCATTTTAAAATTTTACAAACTGTATTCCTGCCAGTGCAAGTACTTTGTGCCTTGCGAGCTGTAACTCATGCTCGTATTCATAACAACTACGCTGCATATGTGTTATCATTTTAACATTTTACAAACTGTATTCCTGCCAGTGCAAGTACTTTGTGCCTTGCGAGCTGTAACTCATGCTCGTATTCATAACAACTACGCTGCACATGTGTTATCATTTTAACATTTTACAAACTGCATTCCTGCCAGTGCAAGTACTTTGTGCCTTGCGAGCTGTAACTCATGCTCGTATTCACAACAGCCATGCTGCATATGTGTTATCACTTTAACACTTTACAAACTATATTCGTGCCAGTGCAAATAGCAATCATTGAACTTTGTGCCTTGCGAGCTGCAACTCATGCTCGCATTCATAACAGCTACACTGCATATGTGTTCTACTAATTTTACCTGCCTACAGTTTCCAGTGATGCTGTGTTCTACATCATCAGATACTAGTGACGTTTTCCAACGAGGTCCAGTCCTCCAGCTACTGGTGCCTTCTTTCAAGTTGATATGATTTGTATCTCCCTTTTTTTTCTTTCAGTGCATACATTAATGTGTTCTGTGCAAATGCAGCCAATGCATACTTCTCCATGCTTTCATATAGCATCCCTGTAAGGCATTCAGGTTAATTATATCTTTGTTAAATGTTTTAAAAATGTTTTACTAAAGGATTTGGTGACATCTCACAAACCCAGGCAACCTTCCTGCCTTGAGAAATCTAAATTTGAAGGTGGTCCTTCACGAGCTATTGCAGGTTTTGTTAGAAGAGAGGAAATTCCAACACAGTCCACTTGCTCATCCTCCCTTCCTACAGATATATTTTCATGGTTATCTCTCAATTTTCGAAAATTATCAAAAATTGAATTCTTTGGGCGTGTACCTACAAGTGGAAGATGGAGTATTCTAGATGAAATTAGTACGTCACAAAGAGTACTTAATAACTATTATGTAATACTTTTAAAATGTTCGTAATTATCGCGCAATTTTAACAGAAATGCGAGAAATATCAACAAGTTAAAAGAGCACATTCTTCTCAAGAAAGATCCGAAATTTTGGCTTAAACAATCTGTACGATGGTGCGAAATTTACCGAAAAAGTGTCTTTAATGACATTTTGATGCATTGTTTTCCTTCTTCTAAAAGTATACAAATATAATTTTCTGATACATTTTTTATGTTGTTAATATTTACGTATATTACGAGAGATTTTAATACATTACTGCATTCCTGCGCATAGCTGGTACGTAACGGCTCTTAAACTCATAGAGAGAGAGAGAGAGAGAGAAAAAGTTTTTTAAAGACAGTACTTCACTGACAACGTCCGTATGACACTAAATAAAACTTGAATCCGTAATTTTATTTTGGGAGACGTTTGGGTGAAACAGAATTAATGCAACACCCTCAAAAATCTTTTCTTTTTTTTCAATTTTCCGTGATCGAATGCAGTGAATTGCTATTGATTGATTGTTTAGTGTTTTCGGACGTGTTATCTACAATGTAAGTGTACCGTATGATATATCTCAGAAGGTGACAGTGTTCCGCCCCTGCTGGAACTACAGATTCAACGCTCACCTACATTTCGACTTGCCAGTACTCCCCATCCAGGAATCTTCCCCACTGTAGCAACGCCTCCAGCCGAGACGAGATCTAAGCCCCTGACTGGTCTCCGCTTATGGGTGGTAAAGTTGTGCATGTATGTAAGTTTGTGTGTGTGTATTAAAGTAAGGGGGAGAGGCAAGAATGAGGAAGGAAAGATCGTGCGCCATCAGTGGTCCGTGTGTTAAGGTATTTATCAGAGAATCAAGGAAAAACTATCACAACAGCCAACAGCTGGAATTCAAGTTCGAGCAGTAACTAAATTCGACCTAGATCTGTGATTAGGATCAGACATTTGCCAAAATTGGGATTAGAACCCGGTCAACGAAGCTACAAAGACAACAAATGATGATCTTGGACTGTTGCAACCGGTGCAAAATGCAGGTAAAACAATAACTCTCATTTCCATTATACATTTTGAAATTTTCAACATTACTATTATTCAAACATGACAATTATTACTATTATTCATTATTTTTCTTTTCCTTGGAATTCGATAGGAAAATTTAAAAAAGGTATTTAGTTACACATCTCCGTGGAAATCAATTCAAACACTTGTCCTTCCTTACGCATGTAAAAGTTTGCATTGCCAGTAAGATTATAGGAAGTCGCGCAAGACATGACACAGCCACAAATTACTTATATTTTGTCTCAAATAGGAGTCGCAATAGCAAAAGGTTTTGCATAACAAACAGTAAAAAAATGTATAGAATTTTCCAGTCATTTTGACACATTTTTCAGACATGTTTCTCTACCTGTGATGTTTGACTTATGGTTTTGACTTTTGAGTTTTTCTTCCTCAAAAACTTAGCTTAGCCGAAACAGATAGGTAAGCAAACTGCTAACGTCGCGGCCAGTTAAATCGAGTTGTAACTTAATGAATTCGAATCGTATCCAGGAAACTTTATTTCTTTCCATATTAGGAACACTAAAGTGTAAGATTCAAGCAAGGGACAAATTACAGCCAGAAAATTTGACAAAATGTTTAGGCACAGAGAGACTCATTGATAACAAAAAAAATCGTTAATAACAAAGAAAATAATTTTAGGTTCGGAAAGTAAACGATCGTAATGGTATAACCCCCCAAAAAGGCCTATGAAAATGAAAATAAAGGGAAGTAAATGATCTTGTGAACGAGTAGTTGATTATCGTCCGTACAAAAAACTTTCCAAGTTTTGTGTTGCATGTGTGATAAAATGGTAGGAAATGTTAAGAAGATTATCGACATTGTTATTTGAAATTGCTTTTCATTTCTCATCAACAAAAAAAAAACTGGCGAGGTATTGCCAGATTCGAACGCGCGCTCTTCCGTTCCCAAGTCTCTCGCCTAAGCCGTTAGCCTAAGACGTATTGCTTTTTTTTTTGCAACGGGTTTATTTATGGGACGAATTGTATCTGAAAATTTATTGAACTTTTGCATTTGTGCAACTTAAAATATTAAATAAATTACCCCTATGTGCTAATAAGAATGCAATTCAATTTACGTGACTCTATAGAATAATACAGTCTACCTATAAATATTTCAGTTCAGCGTTATATTATGATTTTCGCTGGCAGTCGCTTGGCTCTCAGACTCGCTGAGCTAGAGGCGTTATCTTTACCTGCCCTGCGGGCAAGGTGAGATGAGGAGAGGTGATAAGAACTAAACTCCCTGACAAGTTTCGACTGTCACTGTTCGACTATCAAAAATTCAGAATTCACTTGGGGCAAGAAATAACAAGAAATCTATGAAATATTTATCGACTTCAGGAAACAAAAACACCTACAGTCACTCAATTTATTCTCCAACTGTTCACCCCTAATAATCTAATACAAAATATCTCTTATTTTCTCGTATTATTGGTAATGGAAAAGTAATACATTACAAGTTTTTCCCTAAAAGCACTTCATCCTTCTCTTAAAACTCTAAACGAGACGACGAACGAGACTAAAAAATCATACCTTAAATTATTGAACATCGAAAAGTTTTCATAAAATTCTCGCTTCTACAGCTAGTTTTCATTCTTTGTGCTCCACACATACAAACGTTTTCAAGGAATGAAAAAAAACCTACCCCAGTCAGAATATGAACTAGAGCCTCTGGCTCTTACAAGCAAACGCTCTACCACTTCGGCTAGGAGACGGCTCTTCAAGATGTCACTAATGCAGTATTTTGCGTATTAGGATGTCGTTGACAATAGAAAATGGCCTTGAAAAATCTCAGAAACTACTCGTAATTGAAACTTAATTGTAAATTAAATTTATTTAAAAATCTAATATTGTAGAAAAGATTGGATTACAATATAAATCTCAAGCTTCAATTTTGAAGAGATTTTGTTTGTTTTTTATATGAAGCTCATTGAACATTTTTTAAAGTTTTCAAAAAATGGCACCAAATTTTGTATTAAGTTTTGACTTTGGATAAAGTAAAGTCGTTTAAGAAAATGATGCACGTCGCATTTTCGTTGGAATGCCTGATATTTAAAAAACTGAAGAAATTCAATTTTTTTCGTCGTCTTCATACAACTACAATTATAAAGATTTTTTAAAATGAAATCTGTTCATCATAGTGATTTCATAATTCTCGGAAATCGTCTCATTGTTGTCGGCCGTGGTTATTGTATGATGTAAATAATATCCTGATGAAAAGAAATAATATATTGAAGGAAGGTAATAAATTCAACTTAGAACTAACAAACACACTTCTTTACTTTAAGAAGTTTTTATCACTTATGGTTTTCAGTTCTTTCGTACATAAAAAGAA